>VOQK01038848.1:29059-39745 GCA_015052645.1 Benitochromis conjunctus
TTACTTTTTTTTTTTTAAAGCAGATGATTATTTTTTGATTAACAAGCCAAACTGCGGGTATTTTCTAGCATTACTGAACAGAAAAATTAGCTTCAGTGGTTAAACGTTATGCTGATTAATTTATGATTTCTCATAGAAGTCAAGTGTACCGGCTCAAATCTGAGTATAACAGATGATATCATTTTTTTATTTGCCTAATAAATAACAATATTATATATTATAACTTTTTTTTTGACAGATTTCTAAAATATTTGAGCTTTCATGTGTTTATGACACAGGTAATTAGTGCTAAATTGTATTTTATGTAACAAAATTTTACAAAAGTTTATGTAAGGGGACAAACTTCTTGAATTGATCATACCCTAGGCGAAACAACGTATTTTTTCCAGTAATTTCATTATAAATGCTCCAAAAATGGTATCAACATAATCAAAATGGCAAAGAGGTCCAGTTAAGTGACACCTGTTAGCAGAGGAGACAAGCTTCATTCAAAGACTGCATGGGAGCAACACAAAGACACAGATACCTGGTAATTAGTGCTAAGCAACACACTAATAGAGCACCAGAGTTTCACTCTAAAAAAACTGAAGCACTTTGCTTTTCTGCACAGGGAGCGATGGTCCAAAATGCACCAACGCCACATCTATTATTTATGTTTATATTTAGCTGTAGCAAAATTTGGTAAAATAAAATGCAGCTTAATATAAAATAGTGTTTTGCTGCTGCGCAGACAGAAAAATATGTTTTATCGGTTATTGAAAAAGTAATTTGCAGTGACTTTCCAATGTCAGCTTACTCTATAGTATTTGTACACCGTATGTGGGCATGTTTCCAATCACCTTTACCTTTACCAGTGTCTGTGGTACTAATGGAAAACACACATTTAACTCAACTTTCAACTATACCTGAGAGCTAGTCAAGCTTCATTAGTACCTTTTTTGCATTAATGATGAGCTTACCCATCAAAATCTTCACCCATAGCTTTGCAGGTGTTTGTAAGTGGTATTTCATGGACCACTGCTTTAATTAGACTTGGCAGGATAATATATCCTGGTTAAAAGAGTGACTGCAACACCTACTTATGGGGTATAACTTCCAAACTGTTGTTTTCAGTCATTCTTAACAGTCATTATATCGCGTAACAAAAGATAACAATGTGATAATTAGCTCAGGGAAATTTGACACCTCAGATATAGTTGACCTTTAATTACAGATCATAATTGGACTTGACTCGGAGACGACAGGTCATTAATTGGTTCATTAATTGTGGATATTTGCTTGTAATGAGGGTCAGCGTGGCTGGTCCACCAGCTGCCACAGCCAAAGCCATCTTTCAGCAACAGGAAACTCCACTCAAGGTTGTCTCCCCAAAAGCAGGAAGCAGCAGGCAGGAAGTCAGGGCTTTAGCAGGAAATGATCAATTCCACTAAACAATGGAGAAGATTTTTAAGACATGTAAGCACATGCTGCCGGGTGCTTCAATTCCTACCTGCTGGGCTGCAGAATATGTCATCTTGCTTCTTCCTCTCTGCTTAACAATCCTTGCCTGCTCCCACCATCCCGCCCTTAGTTTTCTCACATTGAAATCATTTAGCTGAAATTCAGTCATGTCAGTGAGGTGTTATGTTTCTCATTATACGTCTGTCATACTTCATCACATACCCAGATTTAGATGTGAATGTAGCACTGTGCCATCTGTTTCTTCATTGCACATTAGTTTCTTTATTTTTCTGCTTAAACTCCTGAACAAAGTTGAAGTAATGCCAACACCATTCGCTCTCTGTTGAGGAGTGTCGAAGTCGATATTTGTGCGTTTGGGGGATTCAGGTTACTAATTAATTTTGATGAAGACGAGCAGCTATTTATATTGCTATATGTGTTTTTGCCGCAGGATGTTGGCATCTTGATAAACGGCAGTGTTCCTGATCTGATTGGCTCGCGAGTGGAGTGTGAATACGAGCCGGGGGTTTCTACAGTCGCCACGGTGCACCTGGACTCCGGTCCCTCTCAGATCCAAACCTGCCCTCTCCTCCCTCGAAAAAGCTATCAACCAATCCTCCCCGGCAAAGGTGAGACTGCAAACAGGCAACCATTTGGCTTTTTTTTTTTTTTGCTAAGCTGCCAGCCATGTTTTTCCACACATTTCAAGGACAGTCATGGTATTTGATTCATTTTTTATACGAACAAATCCAATTTCCCCTTTCATCTCTTCAAAAAGCAGCAAAGTCAGTGTAACGTCAGGATGTGCTGTTGTCTAGTTTGTGTTATGAGGTCGATATCATCTCCAGCGGTTGTCACATACGCTGTTGTGTACATTCTTTTGTTTCTTCAGATCACCTGACGGTTTCTGTGGCGATAAAAGTAAATGGCACATCTGTGGTATCTGGGAGCTTCATCATCTATGACTGCGAGAGGACTGGAAAAATACATCCGAAGACACCGTGAGTCACACTTTTAATATCACTGTGGTTTATCTCAAACTCATGATTTAACCAGTTAGTGATGCGTAGCCAGCTTACAGGCTTAGACATTGTGATCCCTTTTATCCTGACACATTCACATTTACATTGATGCAGTGGTGAAATATACATTTTCTCAAGTATTGTACAATTTTCCGGAAGTATTTTTGAATAATTTATACTACTTTATATTTATTCCTCCACTACATTCCTTATGCAAGTCTTTGCATTTCAGCTTTCACCAGAATTCGACACAAAATACTAGCATGATTAGGGTTTTCATGTAAAATAAACATATGCTATATGAGTGCATTGTTAAGGAGCAAATCAGTATCTCCCTGTCCTTATGACTTTTGCCATTTCACATACTATTATCTGTTTAAATAAGTATCTGGATAGGAATATTGAGCATCTGCATTTGCAGGACATGATTATTGGGACTTTTTGGTTTCTGTTTGCTGTCCAAGTATTGACCAGTCGTGTTTGATAAGCCTTTGTTTCTAGGCAGTTAAACAGTTTCTTTAACCTCCCAAGCCCCCTCATCCTCACATGGTGACATTATATTTGGGCTTTTCTACATCTTATACTTAATACTACTTCATACTACTTTTTAAAAAATGACTTCCAATCAAAGATGATGCTTATTTTTTCAGGTTCAACTTACTAGGTTTGCTATACCTGAGAGAAATTAAAAATCCATCCCAAGCAAAGTTTTGCCTCGCAGGATGTTGTGGAGCAATTTGCAATCTTGAAACCATGAACTACCATGTGAGATTGATAAATCATTTTTATTAACCCTTTGAACTGTGCAAAAGTTTTAAACTACCCCTCATTTCTTTTAAGGAAAGTGGAAAATAGGGTTATTGAAACATGTGCAAGCATACATAGAAATACAGTTTTATAAAAAAAAGTGTTAATAATTCTTGACAGTCAGTAGTGGGTATGACCACCTGGACTCTCTTAGGCGAGCTTTCTTGTAATTTCTTCAAGTAGTTCTCCAGGCTTCTCGCAGGACATTCAAAGATCTTCTTTCAACGTTGGCTGTCTTTTGTTTCGTTCTCTGTCAAGATGATCCCACAGGGCTTCTTATTGCTTTGTGTTGAGTTTAAGGTCGATATGCCAAGGTGTTGGGTAATAGCTCTGTCGGTACAAAAATACTGTTTTATGTCTGTCAAATCATGTTATCTTTGGCATTTTTCACAGATGAAACTAAAAAAAAGGGGAGCAAATTGTGTTTTGCAACAGGCTGTTAGTAGCAAAGTGCTTAAAGATACAATTACCTGGTCACTAAGGTGCCTCCTTGGAAGCAAAATATGAAAAAATGAGGGAAGTGCATTTTGCACAGCACAGTGCATTCTCAAAAAAATGAACCATGCACAGGGTCTGTGTCCAGTAGCTCAGATATCTGTAAGTTGTTAGCAGTTTTTCAGATAACTGTTTGATCATTTCAATTATTCGTGTTTTTAAAAAGTCAAACACGTGAATAGTTCTTCTCTTTTTCTTTGATACCAAATTATGTGTTACTTAGCACTCATGAGTTCTCACACAAGACTGCTGAACCGTGTAAACAGCTGAAACTAAGTTCACCTGGAAGGTAGAATAATAAAATGCTATTAGGCTCTGATGCATCAGTAATGGTCTAATAATGAAGCAGCTTAATAGTGTGCCACTCACAGGGGACACATTTCTCCATTATGAGGTCTTTGACTTAATTTTGCTCATAATATTTCTTTAATTTGCACAATTATTGCAATAAATGAGATCCTTTGAGTAACAGAGTATTATTACTTTATATAGATGCTTTTACTTAAATAGTGGATCCGCTGCTTCAATGTGCAATACATTTCCTCAAAACAATCCTTTAATGTTAAATAAATCCTGGCGAAATACAATTATAGGGATCTCGAAACAGCAAACGCTAGCCACCTTCCGTCCCCAGCCACTCCCTCATGTTTTTCCCCTGTTCTCTATTTAGGCCTCTCGACATGTCTTCAAAGGCTTATTGTGTGTTTGACTTGCTCTAGGTTTCCCAGTACAGGATCAAATGTGGGATTAATATGCTGTAAAACATTAATCTATAGGAAATTAGATATGTGTGTCTGGCAGATCATGTCAGTGTTTGTTTATGTGAAAGACTGTGACTTGTATGGCCTGGTTACTGGGAGGGTTTACTCATATCTGGAAGCAATCCAGCTGGCTTCCTCCTGCATGTTGGACCATGTCAGAGGATCCGCTCTATCTGATGGGCAGATCTCAGGTTTAGAGGGGCATCTGTGTGTTTGTCTGATTCCCAGAGATTGAAAAGGCGTTTGATTTGTCCCTTTTGTTCACTTTTTGAAAGCTGTTTCAAGGTGTGAACACAGCAGTTGCAGGTACATGTGTGCAAGACTGCACCCAATATGTGCGCGCGGCCTCGGCGCTCGGCGAGGTCCAGGAGTGTGAAATTAGATGGTGGTTTGTTGAAGGTGATAATGAGCAAAGTGCCATTCTCACAGGATGAGCATTCTGCTGTAATGTGCGGAACTGCTATACTCTATCTGATTTTAATCACTGCATGCTGTTTTGTTAATAATCCCTAAAGAGCCACTCATTCTCAATGAAACCAGATAGTAGAGGGTCTCTGTTTTACGCTTTATGAAAAAACGCCATAGCTCAGGTTTTTCTTATGTTATTAGATACTGACGTCTGAACGTCTGTGCAAACCATCAGTGTCACGCAAGCACCATTAGAAGTGATTTGCTGCAAAACTTATTGTCGTATTAGAAAATCTGTCCTGTTCTGTCTCATGCTACTCCAGTGTGGAAGCAAAATTACATTTCTGCAAGGTGTCAGTGGAGGGTGTTTTATTCCAATTCATTATTAATACACTATACAAAACAAGGTGAGACGATATTCCCTGTGGCATTCTGGCTCTTTGTGGTAATGCCAGACTGATGTGATCAAACATAAACTGATTCTTAGTGCTGCAAAGAGCTAATTATCTGTTAATCTGCTAATTGTTTTCTTGAATAATCAATTACTGATTCGGTTTATGAAGCGCAGAAGCGTAAGTACGTAAACTTTATTTGTGTTGCACTTTTTGAGACAAAGAACAGTCACATGGTGCTTTACAGAAGCGTCATTAAAACCCAACCAACACTTAAAGCAAAAGGGAAACACGAGCACAACCCGAATGCTGATCTAAGCAGATGACTTTCGAGCTGCCTTTAAAAGAAACCAGAGAGTTAAGTGACACCGTCTTCCCTTTGCGTTTATCAAAAACTCAAGGAATAATAAAAGTTACCACAGTAAAAGGCAAAAACAACATCATATCTGAACTATTAAGAAGCAGGAACTTGTTGATGTTAGATTATTTTGACTGAACAGTGATTTAAGGGATTAATCGTTTACCAAAATAGCCGCCCAATAATTTTCTCTTGATCAACATTTCAATCTAATTAATTGAGTTTTTGTTTCAGGTTTAGCGAGTTCAGTGAATTCGTGGCCATATTTATCATTATAAGCTTTAATTGTCTTTGTTCAAAACATAACACAGTTTTACTCGGAGCGAAAAAAAACAAATCAGAATAAAGGCGAGGGAAACAGAGGCACATCTGCCAAACGTTTTACATCGTCTTCAGTCAATAATCAAAATATATTCAATTGTAAAAAAAAAAAACACCTCAAAATACAGATTTAACCCCGGATAGCGTAACCACAAAACAAATGCTAGGCTTTATTTTTATATTCATGATAAGTGGTAGGTGGTTAAATAGTATTGATGCATTTTTATTACTCTGTACAAGGCTGAGACCGTAGGAGTCGTACAAGAAATCCATTAGTTAGTGGGTGCAATTTAAGCCCGCTACCTTGCATGATTTGCATTCCCATTTCTTTCTCCCTAGTCTGTCCCAACTCCTCGGTACTGTTGCTCCTTAATATAATCTCTTATCAGAAAGAAGCAAAAAAAATCTTATTAAAACAATCTGATTTGAGGTCGTGAGCGTACTGCAGTGACAGCTGTCCTTGAAAAACTGCCAGTTTTGAGCTCCAGTGTCTAAAGCCGGGATCTAAAACACATGCTAGAAAGTCAGGCTTAATAGCAGATATATGTGACGACAAATATTTAGCTGACGCTTGTAATAAGGAGCATTACTGAAAGTATAAAATATGCTTTTTTTTTTTAAGTATAAAAAAGTTTTTAAAGTACGCGAAAACACGCCTGGTGATGTTATACTTCCCCTTAAATTTTCAGCAGAAAGCTTGTGTTACAACCACGCCAATGGACTTTAAGATATGTGACACTTTACATGACAGATGTCTAAATAAATGTATTATTAAGTTGCAGTCAGGGTAATGTAGCAGAGCTAGAGCTTGGCCCATACTAGTCACCTAAACTTAGAATATTAGAATAACTGGTGACCATAAAACATTAAATAAGCATGATCTAATGAATCAGTTTAAACGACTTCAGGGTAAACTTAACCAAAAAAAAGACAACATTAGCCATTCATCTATTAAACAGAAAACCACTAGTATATTAGTAAGGTAAATTTAGAAATCATGTTATATATGTTTTATATTATTATTTTGATTTCAGCTTTAAGAGGCCTGTATTATGAGTTTGACTTAGTTGACTTAGTTTGCTTATTTTAAAGAGTGTGTGGTTGCGTCTGCGTGCGTGTCAGCACCCGAATGTTTTTAGACAGCTTTTCCTCGACACTTTCAAAATGGTCACCGGGCAAAGTGTTAATGACAACCAGACCAGGCATTCCAGTCTCACCACACAGCCCAGTAGGACAAACACCTATCCTGCCCTCTCGCTCTCATTATGTCTCTCAGCCACTCTCTCACTCTCAAACACACACTCTCTCGCTGCTGTATTTGCTTATTGTGTCTCGAGTTTTGGGCATGTCTCTTTCTTGCTTCTCTTTTTTTTTTTCTCTCCGTCTCTCTGTCCGTTTGCTCCCCCCTCCCCCTCCTTTCTCTGTCATCCGCCCCGAAACTGATCTTTTCTTTCAAACGTATTTCTCTTTGACAGAGATGTGATTGAGGATGTGTGTTTAACCGCTGTGTCCACTGAGGCCCTGAGAGTGCAAGCCTCACTCTTTATTTGTGTGTGTGCGTGTGTGCGTGTGTGTGGTCATTATGAGTTGGGGAGGGCAGTTTCACAGGGTATTTACTGTCAGTGTTAGATGAAGCGGAGAGAGTGTGTGTATGTGAACAATCCTTGTGTGTCAGTCTTAGTGTGTGTGTGTGTGTGGTGGTTTATAGGTGTTTTAGTAGGACAGAAAGGGAGTCAGGGAAAACAGAAACTGTGCAGCTGATAAGAGCCTTGAGGGGTCCATCTGCTTTTAATCAGAACACACACGTTTCAATTACATATCTACATCCTCTTGCACCCACTTCACTCTGCCCAATCTAGAAACCCCCTTAGAGTGCTGTTATCACTGGAGGCACTATCATTCCTAGTGTGGGACATCTGTCTCTTCCCAGAGGCAGCACAGTGACTCACGCTTTACTCATACTCATAATGTGCAGTGGAGATGTTCCAGTTTAGGCACTTTATCTGAAAAGACATATTTCTACTCTGTACACAGAAAGCAAGAACCTAATATCCACATATCCACAAACACTACCCTTTATCACCTCAACTACATGTTAAATCAAAACTAAAACTACCTCATATCTAAATGTCACTGTTCATTGGTGATACTTCTTACACTGGACCAAGAAAGGCTATGGTAGCAAAGTTGTCATGTGTATTTTTGCATATGAATCAGCTTTTCATTTCTAAGAGAAATTTCTATTTTAAAATATAACATATTTTTATCTTGATATGTAAGTAGGGGGCGCTGGAGCCTATCCCAGCTGTCTTGGGGCGAGAGGCAGGGTACACCCTGGACAGGTCGCCAGTCTGTCGCAGGACTAACACATATAGACAGACAACCATTCACACTCACAGTCACTCGCATTCACCTATGGGCAATTTAGAGTTTCCAATTAACCTATCCCCTCAAACTGCATGTCTTTGGACTGTGGGAGGAAGCTGGAGTACCCGGAGAGAACCCACGCAAACACGGGGAGAACATGCAAACTCCACACAGAAAGACCCCGGCCTGATGGTGGAATTGAACTCAGGACCTTATATTATTAAAGCAGATCTGCTGTTATCGCACAAAAAAAGTGAACCCTGTGCAGAAGCAGTGTGTGGAAAATTAAACACACCCCATGATTTAACAGCTTTGCTGCAACTTTGTAACGTGAGGGTTTGTTATGTGGTTCTGAATTCAGCCCCAGTGTGACCTCACTAACCAATCAGAAGCCAGGAAATCCTAGTCTCAGGTAAATGCAGGAAAACCAACTAGGTAGATTCAACACATAATTATTACAGCTTTAAAAGTGCAGGTGTAAACATCCAAATATGTAAACATGTAAATATAAAAACATGTAGCCATCAAATATAAATGAAAATGCGTTCATAACCCTGTAACCCTCATAAACAGATCTTTGATTATCAAATGACACATGAATTTACCTCTACACTTTACAACTTTAAGTAGTTGCTTTCTGTACAACTTTATTAGTCTCTCACAATGTTGTGGAAAAATGTAGGCTCTTCACTTCATTAAGGTGTGTTCGTTTATGCACAGATCTCTAAAGGTGCTGCCTCAACATTTCAGTGTAGTTGAAGTCTGGCTTTGACTGAGCCATTTAAACAACTTGATTCTTTTCTGATCCAGTGAGCTGTTGTAAATTTGCTGCTGTGCTTTGGCCCATTGTCCTGTTGCATGGCCCATTTTTGGCTTTATCTGGTGTACAGATGGTCTCACATTTGACTCTAGATTACTTTGGTATAAAGAGGACTACATGCTCAAATCATCTACCCTTCACCATCTTGCTTGACAGCTTGTATGAAGTGTTTGTTCTGATATGCTGTGTTTGGTTTTCACCAAATGTGGTGCTGTGCGTTATGGTTAACATCTCCACTCTGGTCAGGACATTGTTCCAGGAATCTTGCGGTTTGCTCAGATGTGAGTTTACAAACCTACGCTGTGCTCCCATGTTCTTCGTAGAGTAGAAGAGGCTTTTGCTCTTCCAAACAAGCCATACTTGTTCGGCCATTTTCTAACTGTGCCATAATTAACTTTAACATTTAACATGCTAACTGAAGAACCTGTCGATCCACGTCAGTCAATTTGCTGGGATGTCCACTCCTGGGAAGACTTGCAATTGCCTTGAATGTTTTCCATTTGTGAATAATCTTTCTCACTGCGCGATGATGAGCTTGTTTGGATATTACCTTATAACACATCCCAGATTGATGGGCAGCAACAGTCTCTTCTTTAAGATCATTGCTCATGTTTCCTCCTTGGCATTGTGTAAACACACACCTGAATGCTCCAGACCGACAAACCCGAAAAAATTCTACCAAAGCTTTGTCTTTTATAAAAAGGCGCTCATTAATCGAGTACCTTTGATTAGCAGCACTGCATTAGCAGTGAGGGTGTGCTTAGTTTCTCACACACTACTTCTGCATTTGTCTTAAATAAGTATGACGCAGTTAAATATGTCATATATTGTGGTCATATATTGTGGTTCAGATTGTAAACAACCAAATTTAAAACCTGCTAAAGAATATTTTTATTATGCCTTGATATGTTAAAAAGATTAAAATTGGAAGAGGGGATTTTATTTATACTGTGTCCGTAAATAGCTTTGTTAATCCCTAAAAGGAAACTGCAGTGTTGCAGCAAGTGCACCACAAAAGTAGACAAAAGGTCAAAAGAGCAAGAAAATACATACATGCAAGGTGCTAGAGTTCAAAAAAGTAATAAATAAATAGATGTATAAAAAAATAGAATATATAATAGGAATAATTTTAGATATTTGAGATGCTTCTGCTGTACAATAAACTCAGAGTGTCAGGGTCAGTGTCAGGGTTACAATTTAGGGTAAGGGTCAGGGTTAGCCATTCATTTTTGATGGTTAGGGTTAGGGTAAGTGGCTAGGAAACGCATTATGTCAACAAGATGTCCCCACCAGGATATAAATACACACGTGTGTGTGTGTGTGTGTGCGTGTGTGTGTGTGTGTGTGTGTGTGTGTGTGTGTGTGTGTGTGTGTGTGTGTGTGTGTGTGTGTGTGTGTGTGGACAGGTATTAACATCTTCGTGGGGACCAAAAATTGGAAGTTTACTATTCTCGTGGGGACCGACAGCCCTCGTGGGGACCAAAACCCCGGTCCC
>VOQK01038853.1:0-12029 GCA_015052645.1 Benitochromis conjunctus
TTTACGACACCATCTGACTGCCATCTATAATCCAGTTTTGAGATCCCTTCCCAGACGCCTTAACGCCCACTCACATCCTGGACCTTCTGACCTCAGGAATTCACATGATATGGTGAGGCCAAGTTCCATAATTGGTTCACCCGAAACCTTGGCTGATTGTGACCTGCACCCGTTTTCACAACTCAGCTCTTGTGAATAGGCAGAGGATCATTAGGGGGTCCATTGTCCTTCTGACCTCAGGAATTCACATGGTAGGGTGAGGCCAGTTCACAATGGGTTTCACCTGAAACCTAGTTGATTGTTGATTGTAACCTACAACCGTTTTCACACCTCGGCTCGTGTGAATAGGCAGAGGATCATTAGGGGGCCATTGTCCCTCTTGGGGGGGGACACTCCCATAAGGCTTAAATCTGAGACTCTCCACCATTTGACCGTAGAACTGAAGAAGCTTCTCGGATGAGAGGTGAAACGTCTTCAAGCAACTCAAAGAAGTCCAGACGCTTTTTGCTTTTTTCTTTCCAAGCTCCTTAGAGTAATAAGAGTAATATTAAAACGAAGTAGCTGCCGCCATTGTTGGAAACTGGAATTGGCTATGAATTCTGGGATATGTTGGGCTACGAAGGATACACCCGACCCATCCTTCAAATTCGGGGAAATGAAGGACGCATTTGAAAGAGTCTACGAATTGGGACAGCCTTCGTCGCGTTGCTGTGACGTAACCAGTCAACAACTGCGGCCTCCGAAGGATGCAGCCTAGGTTTTGGGACAGGCCTATAGAACACACAACCTCTTCAAAATAAAACAGGAAATATAACAGGACACAGACATGACACAAGCATGATAACATCACCTTCATCCATTCATCTTAACAGCTCATCCAGGTTGGACCAGTGTGGGGACTGAGGACTAGTTAAGACACAGAGTGCAACCTGGAGCTAAAACATACACAGTGCTTATTAAATATTTCCCATAGAATTTTAGTGAGGATTACTGAATATTAACAAGTTTATATAGTTGTAAATATCACTGAGGTTTGGTTCAGATAACTGGTGTGAATTCAGTCCATAACTCAACATATTATACTGTAGTGGGACAGATCAAGCTTCCAAGCCTTTAGTTTATAAACACTGTTGCCCTTTGTGTCATTTATGGGTATTTAATATAATTTGCACGTCTGTTCCAAGCTAACATTTGTTAGCCACAAAGTTAGAGAACAACACAGGGCTGGGAGTTGGTGCAAGCAAAGATGACACAGACATCAGTACTGTGCAGCTATGCTAGAGAGATAGCAACAGAAGGAGATAGATTACATATGAACTTAATATTACTGTTAAGACAAAAAACAGACAAAAAACTTGGAGAGGAGGAAAAAAGTTTAGTTGATTGAAGTTGCTGCAATATTCTTTTTCTTCTCCGAACAAGCAGAATAGTTACACTTCCTTTGTTTGCAGTTGTTACCAGTGACATCTGGTTTGCTTTCCCTGTTTTGTTTCAGATCATTTTTTACATCAGCTGACAACAACTGGAATTCTATTCCAAATGTTATTTGACAAGAAACTGAAACGTGGGTTGTGAACCTAAATAGATTTCAGCCTGTTTTATTTGTTGTCCTGGAGTTGTGAGTCATTATTAGGTACACATTTCACTAACCCTCATTGATTTTAAAAGATTAATGTTATGTTTGATGCCTTCAATACTGTGTTTTTCATATGCCAAACAATATTTACAGGAACACAGACAAAAAACAAAGGTAAGTATATATAAAGGTATTTTTATTCTGAGCTTGAGTCCTTTAAGGAAGCAGCAAGTATTGTAATCACATGAACTGCCTACATAGTTTGGTGATAAGATACTGTAGCAACTATACAGCTACTGTGGGTTGTCCTCAATAAGAGTGAGAGCACGTCACCATTTTCTACAATTCAATTAATTTTTGCATACATACCTAATACTGCTGGCTACATACTATGGACTAGCCAAGGAGCAGTCACTGCCCACTTTAACATCACGCTCTTCTTAGAGATTCTCACAGCTACCTAATCATTAGATATTATTTATCTCTAGCTCTCTTCTACAGTGTGTTTTCTGATCTGTCTTCCTCCTGTTAACCCCAAACTGGTCACTGAACCTGCCTATGCCAGAGGTTTCTTCTTATTTAAGAGAGTTTTTCCTTCTCACTGTCATTAAGTGCTTTCTCAAGGGGTTTGCTTGTTGGTGTTTTCTCTGTATTATTGTAGGGACCTTACAGCATTGTTATTTGGCACTATATAATTAAAAATGAATTGAACTGAACTGTCTGCAATGCTCCACCTCAATGTGCATCTCGTGTGGATAAATCTTGGAAGTAGATGAAGTTGTGCCAGAAACCATTATTCCATTTCTGCAGTCGTTCAGTGATTAGTCATGTGTTTGCTGGGCTCCTAACCAAGACTTTGAGAAAAAATATATATATATTTTTTGCAGTTTTGAAATAAAACTTGTGGTATGAAGTGACCTAGGCAGGCATATGAACAGATTAAAAATGAATGAGATCCAGTCTTCGAAGAAGAAAAGTGGTTGAAAGAGTATAATCTGTCTCAAATTTGCTTATGACAAAAAAGGGGAATGAGACACAAAATAGACTGGCAGTGAGCGTTTGCATATGTAGGCCAGTGGAGGATCTCTGCTGGGCTGAACTATCCCAGAGGAGACAAGGCTTTTCAGAGAAAGGGAGCATAAGCAATGCTAAGAAAGTCTTCTTGGCTTGGAAAGTGACTTGGCTTCGATCACTCTGCTAATCCTCCATTCTGACAGCACTGGTCGCTTTGAGAACCTTCAGTTGATTCACTAATCACTGTCTATAAAATAATTGTGTTCATTAGGTATTCAGTCAAATAGTGATTACTTGGGTAAACTAGTCTATCACTAAAATGGTCCAGTATCACTCATTGTGTTTGTGTACTTTCATTAGCATCAAATAACATTCTTCCAGCTGAGTGTGAAAAGCATTTGCCTCTGGATGCTGTGCAATAGCCATGTCTGTTTTTTTTTTTAATATTTGTCAAGTTGTGTGCTTCAATTGCTCTAGAAAATGTAATATTTTTCTTTTCTTTTTATTTGCTGAGAAAAAGGGAATTAATATGACAGAAATATCCATAGTACTAGTTTGCCCAGTGGTAGAACTTTCCATCCATGTACACAAGTGTTGTTGAAATAGGTAATTGACATCAATCCATCTGGAAAGGGTTAAAAAGCCATTTCCAAGGCTGTGAACCACAGTGACAGTCAGAATCCATAAAAGGAACAGTGGTGAACCTTCCTAGAAATGGCAAGCCTACCAAAATTACTCCAAGAGTGCAAGTAATCCAGAAGGCAACAAAACAATCCAAACATCATTAACCTGCAGGCCTTATTTGTCTCAGTTAAGGTCAAAGTTCATTATTCAACAACAAGAAAGAGACTGGACAACTGGCATTCATGGTAGTGTTTAAAGGAGAAACCCACTGCTGACCAAAAAGACATCAAAGACTCATCTCAAATTTTCCAAATATAACCCCCAACTAACGATCTCTAAGACTTTCTCTTTCAATACTCTGTGGACCAGCAAAAGTGGAACTTTTTGAAAGTACAACTTCCAAAAAGTTCAACTTTTGAACTTACTTCCCATTACATGTGTCTTGAAACTAACACATTTCCTAAAAGAAACATCATACCAAGTATCAAACATGGCAGTGGTAGCATGATGGTCTGGGGCTGCTTTGCTGCTTCAGGACTTGAAGGCCTTTCCTTAACCATGAATTCTGCTGTCTACCAGAAAATCCTGAAGATTACAGGCATGACTTTCAACATTTTGCTACAGGTCAGACACGTTAACCCATACATTAAAATGAATAACAGGTGTTTTTATTTGTACCTGATGGAGATGACTGAAATGGCAAGGCAATACTTTACCTCAAACAATGTATGTATGTGTGTATATACATACTCTATTTATGCTTATATTCATATTCTCTTTTTCCACTTTATTTTTTATTCTAATTTCTTACTATTCAAATTTCTGTCTGTGTTCTGCAACTGGAAACTGAATTTCCCAGAGGAACCTACCTGAGGGATTAATAATAATAAGTTAATAATAAGTTCTGTCAATTTATCTATCTAGTATTTAAGGTTTGGCAGCCCCCTTTTTCCTGTGACAGTAGCAGAGTGTTAAGTCTTATTCTGGCTCTCTTTTTCTGCCATATGAATGTCGAAATTTGTGTATTTAGCATATTAAAGGTAGACACAGGAACTCTTACAGGTATTGATTGGAATACAAACAAAAGATGGGGCAGAAGATTAATCCTCACCACTTCGACCCTTCCAGATAAAGACGGGCAGAATATCCCCTCGTGTTATCTTTCTTTATTTGTCTAATGAACTTATTATAATTGGCTTCAAATAATTGCTTGGACTTTGCTGTAAGTGTAACTCCCAGATACCTAAATCGTTGTCTGGGCCAGCGGTGGAAACCCCTTCATTTAATTGTATAATGTATAATAATATTATTAATAATAATACTAATAATGTATAATTATTGATACCTTGACAGCCATTAATGAATCCCAATCTAGTCACGTTTCACTAGTTTCTTTATATAGTTGTGAGTTCTAGTCGCTAATATGGATGTTAAAATTTTGTAATCGACACATAAGAGGCTTATTGGTGCAGTTTATGGGGTCATTCCCTTCTTTGTGCAAGACTGCAATAATTGCAGTTTGATCATGATTTAGGAGGGTCTCCTGAATTTAGGGCATAATTATATATTTTGCATAGTATGGGGGTAAGCTCATTTGCAAATATTTTATTATACTCTCCAGCAAATCCATCTGTTCTTGGTGATTTGTTTTTTTTTATTTTTTTATTTGGCCATGCCTTTTATTTCAGCTTCAGTAATGGGCTGAACTAGTTTTGTTGCTTCAGCACTTGACAGTTTAGTTCATTTAAGAGGTTTCAGGAATTTAATACTATTTTCCTTCTGATGTTCTTGAGTTTCTCCCTTGTATAGTCCTTCATAGCATTTTGCAACAGCACTTAACAGATTGTGTTTTAATACAATTGATCTCTGGGATTCTGATTTTAGAAACTATACGGGTGGACTGAGCCTTTCGAAGCTGGAACGCCAGTAACCTGCTAGCTTTGTTTCTCATTTTGTAATATTTCCTATTTATATATCTAAGATGCCTTTCTGCTTTGTTTGTTAATAGCTCATCTAATTGTAGTTTAGCATATTTTAGCTTTTTAAATATGTCCTCTTTGTTTGTTTTCCTTCTCTAATCTTTTTATTTCAATTTCTAGTTCTACCTGGTTTGTGAGCCTTTGTTTCTTCTTCAAGTGTTGTCGTCATCATTTATAGCAAAGTATTTAGATAGGGCAGACTGTATTTCTTGTTTGACCTGTGAATTTGTTAACAATGAAACATTTAGTCTTCAGTGTTTAGAGTAATCAGACAATCCCATATCAGTTTTCATAGTATCTGGACTGTGGTCAGATATAGTGATTGATTGAATTGTTGTCTCTTTTACCCAGAATAGTTCCTTTTTTTTGACATACAGAAAAAAAATCTATTCTTGTATAGCTTCCATGCATTTGGGACATAAATGTAAAATCTTTGTCATTAGGATGTTGATGTCTCCACACATCCACCAGTCCCAATTCTGCCATCATACCTGATAGGCTCCTAGACATTTTGGACTGAGGTCTTGTTGTTGTTGGTAGTCTGTCTAATTTAGTGTTGAGAGCACAGTTTTGGCAGAAACTGTCATGGTACTGGGTCTGTGACCCAGCGTTTTTGGTTGTTGTTAATTTTTCATGTTTTATTTCATGCCCTGAGTTATTTATGCCCTGCTCACTTTGTAGTTTGGTGTCTGTTGTGTGTGTACCCTGTGTTGCTCTCCCCTGCCTGTGTCCCCTCTGTTCCCCATGTAGTCAGGTCCCTGTGTAGCCCGTGCCTGTGTTCTGCTTGTATTTTTAGTTTCCTGTTTTATTGTGAAGGTCCCGTGTTTCCATGTTCTGTCTTGCTTCCCTGTCTCATTATGGTTATGTGCTCCAGCTGTGTTCCCGTGTGTTCCTGTTCCCTCGTTATCCTTCTGTGTATTTATGTCAGTGTTTCCCTCAGTTCCTCATCGCGTCATCTCCATTATTTCCCTCCATGTCCTCACAGTTGTCGTAGTCATAGTTTTCATAGTGTTTAGTAAGTCTAGTTCTCAAGTGCCCAGTCTAGGTTTTAGTTTAGTTTTGCCACGGTGCTTCTCGTTTTGTTTTGCCTCCTGTTTTCCAGCCATAATAAAGGCTCGCTTTTGTTTAAAGTTCTGTTTCGTCTCCTCACCTGTCTGCTCCTGGATCCACCTCACTCACCCCACCCAGTCTGCCCTGCAGGCCGCGACAGAAACAAATATCCATTGTATGTTGTGTACATGTCTGTCTTCTTTCTTTTTCGTTTTCTACATATCAATCAGCATACCTTCAAGTCACTCTAGTATTTAATTCATTTAAAGTTCTCCCTGCATGAGGGCCCTCAGGTCTGATGTTGACAACGCTTTGTCTCTGTTACTTCTCCAGCCCTGCTTCAGCTCCTCTTCGATGCACTCTCTTTCTCCACACCATGTTCCGAATCCAAGCTCTTTCAGTAGCTGTGCAGCCTCAGTTAGTGTTGCAAAGGTCTTCTCTCCTGTATCCAGTTTTATTCTCAGCTTTGCTGGATATTGACATTTCGCCTGCATGTTTTTTCTTTTAAGTTGCTTGATAACCTCATATTCTGGTTCTTTTCTTCTGTAGGTGAGGCGAATAGTCTTGGTGAAAAAAGATCTGTTTCTCTTAGAAAAAGACTTGCCTCTGGCTCCTTGCTTGATGTATGATTTTGTCTTTTATTCCTGTATCTAGGAATCTAACTATTATCGATCTGGGAGGTGTCGCGGGGTCTTGTAGGTTGAGGACCAAGTGAACGATGTGCCCTCTCAATCTTGATATCTATCTCCATTGGGAGTTTCAGTGATCCAGCTTCCTATCAATTTTGATCATATCATTTCCTTCACTTCCCACTGGAATCTGAAAAATTCCTTTGTTGTTGCGTCTCAGTCTGTTTTGTAGGTCATCGGATTTAGCAGAGAGGTCCATGTCCTGGTGGATCAGGTATCTGGTGTTGCATAAGTGTGTCTTCTGCTAGTTCTTTCTTCTATTTGTACAATTCACTCTTCATGTTTAGCGATTTGGTCTCTAATATCTGTGACTGCTTGTTCCAGTCTTTCAAGTGACATCTTTGTGTGGTTGCGTCCATCTTGGTTTACTTTACGTAGCTTTTTCACTTCTTCTAGTAGCATTAGGTCTGGCTGATCTTGGCTAGTATCAGCGGTGTTCAAGCTAGCTGGACCTCTGTTTATCTTCTTTTTCCTTCCAAATATTTTTGTTCATATTTTGTTCGTAGTCATTTTATAAAGGTTTTCTGTTCACCTGGCTGTTGAGCTGCTTGTTGACTTCAGTTGTCACTTATTTCATGTGTTGTATGACAGAGCTTCTTGTTTTGCTGTTTAGTCCAACATGGCATCACCAGAAGTCCCCCTGAAGTGTTTCTTTTTTAGTCACTTTTTTTTCTTTCACTATGTGTTTATATACAACTCTGCATTTAATCATTAGTTATTATTAATCTCTGATTCTCTTCCACAGCGTGTCTTCATCTCGTCTTCCTTCCCTCACCCCAACCAGTTACGGCAGATGGCCGCCCGTGAGCATGGTTCTGCCGGAGGTATCTTCCTGTTCAAAGGAAGTTTTTGCTTTGGCAACAGTGGGATTTGGTGCTATATGACAAAAAATTTGAATTGAATTTTATGTTGATCATGGTTTTTTGTTCAATTTATGTTAGTAAAAGCAGCATGCATTCATGTACAAGTCTTGATCATGTAGTTTCTATCAGGGGTCGTGAGGCCATAATGCCCAAAAGCAGACTGACAAAGACTAAGACTTCCAGAGTTTACTTTTACACGAGAGAATGAAGATAAGTACAAGGGAGTCTGGGGAAAGAATACACGAGTTTCTTCCTCGTCTAAAGGGTGTATCGACTAGGGATAGGAATTGATAAGAATTTAGTGAGTTCGATTCCATTATCGATATTACTTATTGATTCAATTCTCAGTTCTCAGTTGAGTCAGTTCTCGCATCAATTCTCATTGGGTTCTCACTAGCTCTGCTTTGATATTCTGCTTAGTGATGGTGGTAACTCTCAAAGACATTTGTGCAAATTATACCTGCATATTGTGTTGTCAAATGTTTGTGCATGTTGGATGTTTTTCCCCTCTTTGTTGTGATCAGTATTGGGTTGTTACTCAAAAAAGAAATGTATTACACATATTAAACAGAACTGATCTGATCCTGATCTTTTTCTTAGTATTTAGGTATGAACGCAAAGCCAACAGCACAAAACAAAGATGAAAACCAGCACAAAGGCACTTCAAAGCGATTGCCACAGTGATTCTACTGTACAAACATGAAAAGGTAGAAACATAGGCTGCAGCAACAGAATTAACACAATGTATGCTACTCTGATTTGTATGCTGAAATGACTGACTAACGGCTCACTTGACCGTGAGCTGGGATTGGGATGCACTCAGCTGTAGCTTAAGTCTTGGTTTTTGGCTAGCTTAGTGTTAGCATGCTATCTGTGCAGGTACTTGCAAAGAGCCTAAGTTGTGTTAGCAGCATAATACAGTTGTTTCTGTCCTGGATGCAGTTTGCACTTTACCATTATGCTTTCGTCCTCTAGTACAATAAAAATAAAAGTAATGTCCATATACACCCTATAAACTGCCCTGCTATTCCAAGGATTCTCCATGGATTCTCAGCAGGGTTGAAGATTTAGCTCCCACATACGAGATATGAAATTATCCTGCGAGACGGACATAACTGTATCACAGGCCACATGTACATTTGACACCTCTGGCGGGATCGATAGGCAAGCAGCCTAACAATTCAAAGGAATTCGACTACCCGATTCCCATCCCAGTTCCAGTTTCCACAGAGTGCAATTTTGCCAGTAATGAATGAACTGCTTATTTGGAGCGTGAGGGAGAGGGAGGGGTTGGGTACTGGTTAAATCCATAAGATGGAAGCTGTGGGAGGGTGAGCAGACAAGTGGTGGATGGAGGATGAGCCAGGTTGAATATGAGTGTTGACCAGAAATCACAGGAAGACCAGTTAAAGCCTGATTACCACACAAAGGAGGCAGATTATCTGGTAAGACTGGATGCAGCCATTGGTCCCTTTATAGTAGAGGAGATGAACCAGATATGAGAAGGGAGAGTATAGTTTCTATATACAAATACATTGGAAAAAAACTATATTTTTATTTTGAAGTAAACATTTTAATTTTTAATAATTTCTATCAGTCACCTTATAGATGTTATGAATTTTGGTCCTCTAGAAAGTTTCATCAAAACAACAATTATTGAATTATGTTGAATCCTCTTGTGACCTGTTTGTTATTCCTTCAAACTGTAAATGCATCACTCAGCAGCTTCAGACAAGCAAAATCAGTGCCTCCTTCTTTATGTAACTACACTGACACATGGGGACGGTTGTGTTACAGAGGGTATCTGCCCTCAGCAGGACTGGAATCAAAGTACTAACCCTTTAAACTGGAGGCTGGTTCCAAAGAGAAAGGTCCTGATAAATGAAGTCTCTGTGTCCATTTTACTTTTGTGAGACAGGATTCAGTTTATGACATTTTTAACTTTCTGCTGATATACTGGAATTGCTACCAGTGGGTCACCTCAAGTCACTCAAAAAGCTCTATGAGTGTTGGTGCTATTGGCCCAGGACCCACCAAAAATAACTGCCAGAAAAAGCCCACTGGAGCCTGCTTTCCATTTTTACACATCTATTATTCAAAATGCACTGTCGCTTCCCTTTGCTCTCATCTCTGTAATCACTAAGGAGCTGCCAGGAACACATAAGAGCCAGTGGAAGGATTTGTGTCAGAAGAACTTTAAGTGGGATTTTATATGCTTGAAGGCCAAACAATCAACCAAATTTAAATACCCACAGAAGCATTGCATAAAAGCAGGAAACCAAATCTAAACGGTGAAGCAGCACAGTGCCAAAAGTCTCATATTACAATATGAAATATAATATACACACTTATATTTGCTGAAAGTCAAAGAGCTAATAGGTAAAAATCCTAAAAGTAGAGGAAAGGTCAGTATAGCAAAGGTCATACGGCCATGATATACAAGTGAATGATCTTTACCCTGTTTTCAGGACATTATCTCATGAGTCAGTTTCTTTACAAGTGTATCTTAATATATTCTATATTCATTAAAGTTCAGTTTTGTTTTCATTCTGAGCATTATGGCTTACAGCTCATGAAATGTTATATTCATAAATGAATATAATATTTCTTTTCAAATTTGAGTAAATTACTGTTCAAACTCTGTAATTACTGTGTATTCATGGTAAATGGTAAATGGCCTGCATTTGTATAGCACTTTACTCAGTCCCTAAGGACCCCAAAGCGCTTTACACTACAATCAGTCATTCACCCATTCACACAGTGGTGATGGCAAGCTACATTGTAGCCACAAAAGTGCAGCACCAAAGTGGTTCACATAACAGACTGCATAAAATGTTCAACATAAATGTTAAATAAAATGTTCTGTGATTGACTGCAAACTGGACACATCTGAAGCTATTGTGGCAAGGAGGTGACTGAACAAACTGCTCTCCATCCATTTTTCTCCACTGAGCCTATTCAGGGTTGCAATCTTTCTGACAGTAACTAAGTTTAAGGATGTAATTCATCCACTGTTGTCTTATTTGATTCCTTGTGGTAAAACAGTGCAGAGCAGCTACATGAACGCCTCCCACAGAGATTGATTATTTTATTAATTTTACTTCTTCACTGCTTACGACTCTGGATACTGTAGCTCCTCTGAAAAGAGAGCCTCAAATCAGAAGTACTTGAATCCCTGGTATAACTCTCAAACACACACCTAAAAGCAGATAACTTGTAAGCTGGAGAAGAAATGGCATCAATTAAAGTTCTCTTCAGCACTGTAGCCCGGCTGACAAAAAGTCAGAACTCTGTTGAGCCAAGCATTCTTTTAACCTTTAGTAGTAATGTCTTCGTAAATTTCCTCACAAAAAAATATTACAAATTTTTAACCATTGAAGGAAAAAGTATTCACTACCATCTCACAGACATAGCATTATGTAGCACTACTTTCAGTACCACTGATATTGATGTAGTCTTTTTTCTCCAATTGATCTTTCTGAGTTAATTACTTTCTACAAACCATTAACATGTTTTTTAAACCCCATTCCTACAAGACTGCTCAAAGAAGTTCTACCATTAATTAATGTTTCAATTGCAAATATGATCAACCAATCACTATTAATTGGCTATGTACCACAAGCCTTCAAGCTGAAGGCTTCCTACGGAATTAATACTTTATTAATCCCATAGGGATTTAGTCCTCTGCATTAATTAGTGGGTAGCCACCAATCCAGTGCCCAGAGAGCAGTGTGTAGACATGGTACCTTGCTGAGGTACCCCTGAGCAAGTCTAGCAAATCTACAGTTCAGTATTGAATGTTATATAAAATAATCGACATAAAAAGTGTCTTTGAATGGCAGAGATGCAGAAATGTCTGCATGTACCACAGAGCCATGGCTTAGTGTCGAGGTATCTAATTGAGTCTCACAGGCCTGAATGTGCGCTTGAAGCCATTTATTTATTTATTTATTGCCTGTCCTGTTTGGATATTTATTTCAGAATTATTTTCTGAAGGCCAAGAAAGATGCCCAATGGATTTATTTTACCAAATGGACATCAAGGCCTTGCCGTATTGATCCATTTAATTGACCTTTGTTATTATTATTTACTTTATTTTCAGTTGTTATACATGGGGCAGACATGATTGTGGGATAGGAAAAGGAGATAGTGAGAAAGAAAGGGAGGGAGGGAGAGAGAGAAAAACAGAGGGGACGAGGGACAGTGAGAGAAGATAAAATAGAAGAAAAAAGAA
>VOQK01038866.1:0-12536 GCA_015052645.1 Benitochromis conjunctus
TGAAGATTCGTGGTCTGATACTGTCAAGTTTTGGCTGTGTGGCAGGCAGGATTGGACCCAAATGCAGGACTTGTAGACGGGAGGTTAAACTTAAAGCGCAGCTTTATTGCTGGAACAAAACATACTGGAAATGAAAATCCAAAAGTAGAAAACCTAGAAACAAGCGACAAGGAACTAAGACACTGGGAAACTAAACTGGGAGGCTAGAAAACATAACTGAAACTAAACCCCAGGAAACTAACAGGCGCACAGAACAGACACTCAGCATATTGAAGGTACTACACGACACAGAGCAAGGAAAACACAGGGCTTAAATACACTGAACCATAATGAGGGAATGAGAGACAAGAGGGAAACACAGCTGGGAGAAATCAGAGCTAACGAGACAAGGGAAGCAAATCTAGAAACACTGACATGATACACAGACCTTCAAAGTAAAACAGGAACTCAGCACACACGCCAAGACACAGACTAAGAGATACAGACTTAACACAGGGACCTGACTAAACTGGAACAGAGGGAACACAGACAGGGATGACTGGACACAGAACAGAGGGAGCACAGAGTAAAGTGAGGGGCACAGGGACCAAAACCTAGGATCTAACAAATCTTAACAGAATACATAATCAGTATAAACTAGAACATAAGATAATAATAACGAAAACACAAAACGCTGGGTCACCGACCCAGCACCATGACAGATACAGAATATCAAGCATAACACCACAGAGGCAAATAAAAGGGTGGAAAAAACTAAACTGCTGAGTGAAGTAAATGTGCCAGTATGATACAAGACGTACAACTTATTGAAAAATTGACCTGCAAATTCAAGAATATGGAGGATGTATTTGAGAAAAGATGGATTTATATCATAAAAATGACTGTATCTTAGTCAGTACAGTACATCATAATGTGAACATATTTATATCCAATAACAAATTAGGTTTTGGTTGGTGGTTGTTGTGTTAGCAGGAGAGTTTGAAATGTGAGTGCATAGAAATGAATCACACCAGCACAATGGTGTTAAAAAGAACATTTACTCATTTACTCAAAATGACTAGCCTGTTTGTAGCGCTGTGTCACGATGATGTTTTTATGTGTTTGTCTTGGTCTCATTGCAGCTGTGCAGCACCGTGTAACCTTTCTTATCGGGGATTAGCTGTGGAGAAAACAAACAAGCAATTTATTTACAGCATCTCTCTCTGTCGTTCTCTCTTTCTACTCCTTCTATCACTTCAGTATCATTGCAGCCGAACTTTCACGTAAAGCAAAGCAATATTATCCATTTATAAAGACAGAACTTTACTCTGCCCTGTGTCTGGGAGACTGTATGTTTGCCTCTGTGTGAGTGAAAACTTGATCTCTCTCTCTCTCCGTGTATCTCTCTTGCTTTGTCCTTGCTGCTTTCCGTGACCTTTTGATTTGACCTCTGACCTCCCCCTGACCTCTGGGCCCATTTGAATTTGTATTTGTCTTTGTGATTCTTCCCACAGTTTCGTGTGCCACAACCCCCTCACCCTCTCAGCAAGGTGACGCCACCCTCACAGCACTGGAGGAGAGACGCACACATGGCCGAAACACATCGTCTGCCTTGGGTGAATGTCCATGCAGACACACACAGTTACATGCACAAAACCAAACCACTTCAACACTTCCAGGTGTTCACAGACAACTGTACCAAGTAAAAGCATTGACTGCAGATTATTATGTTTTGCTGGTGTTTGAAATCTGGCATTTCACATCTATAACACTGCCGCAAAATCAGATCAAAATTTATGCAGCTGGAGCAGTGGTATCATAGCAGCACTATCTCTCCTTTGTCAAAGCCTGCAATACCCAGAATTCAACTGGAGTTACATGTTATGCTTACAGCAACTACGTTACGTGGAAGGCATTTACCCCAGTGTCTAGTAAGCTTGCACCCAGATTGATGTCAGTTGAATTGAATTGAATTTTTAGACTTCACTTGTACATGATATTTATTTCATTAAACAATCAGACTTTATATTTGCAGCCCGACCAGAAATTGGTGAGCTCCCGAACTGAGACGCTTTGGCTTATACTAACCAACCTTGTGGAAAAAGTCATTCAAATCATTTAAAACTTAATGCACATCTCTGGGATCATTATGTTTGCATCTACACTTGTACATTGATGCTGCTGATTTTTATTTTCCACGTCTGAAGGTGGTGCAAGTATGACTCAACAGCCTCCATTCATCGTATCGGTCAAAGGTCATTAATTGTGGTTAAACCATGAACTTTGTACATTGTATTGTGCGTATTTTGATGTGGTCTGAGCAAAAATCTGCTATATCTATCGATCGAGCGATCAATCAATCGATATATATATATATATATATATATATATATATACACACATACATGTGGTGATGCAGCGATTCAAGATATCATTTAGTGGGTGCATCTGAGACAAAAACAGCTTATCTACATCTCATATAATTTAGCTTTCATGTGCTTTCATTAAAATCTGAGCTGCGTATCATACAAAAGAGGTTTGATGTTTATTATTAGATAGAACCTTTAACCTTGACCTTCAGGTTTCGTCTCTGTTCAGTTTACACAACAAACACTATAATCAAAGAGGCTGACAGATTTGTTTTCTGCTTGTTTTACCTTTGTTAGTTCATGGTTTTATATTTATTTACATTTTATTTTAAGAAATCATTTTTTTCCCGGTAAAACTCAACATATCTTCATGCAACATTTATCTTCAAAACACTATTGTTTCTATGTTCTTTGCTTCTACTTTTTCTCTTAAACAAGCTTCCACCTTTTATCAGGACGACAACTGACTGAGAAATTCAGCATTCATAAAACCATACTTTACCTTCTGTGTGAGTGTGTTTACATCCAGCTCTCAGAGGATAGTCAGTTGTGTATGTGTATCGCTTCAGTGTACTCTGCACAATCAATTTAAACATCATCTTTCTACAAGGACTGGTTTTCATAAAAACACAGGAAAGAGTCACACCACAGTGGATTCATTTTCTGTAAAGCCCCACCCACATGCACCAGGGCTTTATGCGTCACACACTGCTGTATAGCTAACAGCTGGTCACTAGTGGACATTAAAAAACTTTTTACCCCACCATGTGTCAGTAAAATTTTGATTCTATGATTTTTGGCTTTAAGTGATGAGTGCACTTTCACCTTTCACCAAAAGCCCAAATTCACTCACTGTTGGTCTCCAGATCATTAAGGGTCTCGCCTGGTCCAGTTTTGGCAGTATGTGTCTGAGGTGTTGGTTGCCTGTTGACCCTCCATCAATTTCTGTGTGACTACTGTGCATGTATGCAAAGGCGACAGGTAATCCACTATGGCCCTAATCACCCACTCTAGAGAGTGTAGGCCACCAAAGACTGGCAGGGAGCAACTGCTGCAGCTGCATAATTGGCTTTATAGCGAAAAAGCCATTAATCGGAGTCTGACTTCTTATGAGATGACCTTGTGTCCCCCACCACCTCCACCTCTATTTCTACCATTCATTTGTTTTTCATGTTAATTAGGCTACGTTTAAAGTTCAAGGCAATCAACCGTTCAAGGACACATTTTGTAAAGTTCATTAACTGCATGATTGTTAAGTTAATGAATAATTGTAGTAAAATAATCATGATTATATTTTTATTTTGCTATAATCCATCAGCCCTAGAACATGTGTTATGGAGGATAAATCCCAATTTAAAATTTTTGGTTCAAACTATCATCAATATGTACAGAGGAGGTCAGGACAGAGACAACAGTGAGTGTCTACAGTCATCTGTAAAACATAGCTGTGGTTTAGGGCTGCAGTTCAGCAAGTGCTTTTGCAGATCTTGTCAATATTGATGAAATTATGAATGCAAGTACCATCAGATTTGGATGCACCGTGCAATACAATCTGGGAAGTGTCTGGTTGACAACAACTTCATTTTTCAGCAGGACAATGATCCAAAAAAACACACAGCCAGTGCAGTAAAAGCGTACCTGGATAGATTACCATCAGTCAAGAAGTGACCTCCCCAGAAACCAGACCCTAGCATTATTGAAGCAGTGTGGGATCATCTTGACGGAGAACATGCCAGCCAACATCCAAAGAAGAGCTTTTGGAAAGAAAACTTGCCTAAGATCAGAATCTGTGCTGAAGAACAAAAGTGGTCACACTGAATACTATGTTGTATTTTATATTTGTTTGCACATTTTTTAATAAAACGGTGCACCTGTTTACCATTTTCCTAGCAAAACATAAAAAAGTGAGGTGTGGCTCAAGACTTTCTCACAGCATTGTAAATTTAAGATATTTCTAACTGAATGCCTATTGGATACTTCACAAATCAGCAACATATTACTCACATTCAAATGTGCTTTTTTAAATTTTATGAAATAGACATGGAGACCTGCATTTGTAAAATGAACACTACATGTGGGAAAGGACTTAATCCTGACTGCATTAGTCTTTCTAGGAGCTCCCATTGCACAAGGAACAGCCTATTGTACTACCAACATGAATGGAAAAGAGAAGGAGAAGAATAATTTATGCAGAAGTTGAAGAAATGACAGAGTGGGAGAGGGAGGGGGAGAGAGGCAGACAGACAACCGACAAGCAGTATAATTTATGCACAGCTCTGAGCTCAAGCAGGACACTGTGTGTAGCAGTGATCCAAGAAAACAGACCATTTGTCTTGATGGTTTCCCCGATAAACCCAGTATGCTTGTAGGTTTACGTAGTTGGTTACACAGGTTTTAGTAAAATTACTGCAATAGAGCATGTTTTACTAAAATGGTAGTGAACTTTGACACATTGGTTTGGTAGGTAAAGTTTTGTTTTTTGTAAATGTAGAAGTGTCATGTAGCTCTCACACCTCCTTGTTGTAAATTTAACAACATTCTTGCAAGATTTAGTAATTTTTCCCTTGTGGGTTTAAAAAAGAAATTACCTCATAAAAGTCCCTATACAGCATGGGCAAGAACTGCTTTCAGAAATTGAGGCACACCTTAGTCAGGTGAGGTTGATGATAAAATTATAACGTAACACCTCCCGAGACTGTAAGCTATAGTTGAACTGCACTTGGCCACACAAGGCTGAGCACAGAGGCACCAGAATATGTGGGAAATGTACTAGTTATGAAATTTTGTTAAAAACATAGAATATAATGATATTCATTGTAAGCAGAGGTTAAGCTGTGGAGAACCATGAGTAGTTTGAAAAAGTTTAAGTTGCACAGAAACAGATGGATGTGAAAATGAGCGGTACATTTCTTTAATTAGAGGCTAAAGTTACATGTTGGTTGTTGATCCTTTTTAACAATAATTACAGGCTAACACTGCTGATTTTACATTTCAGATTAAATTACTAAGTCACAGAACATTAACAATGCAGTTGATTTGCATTATGGGAGGTACTGTAGTGTATCCTGTTATATGTCATTACTGGTCTTTCATGTATTCAGTTCATCATTTATTTTAATTTTGACATTTCCCTCAGTCATCTTCCAATTGTCTCTCAACTATAGAGCCCAATTATTTTCATTTTGGTTTTACAGATTGGCTGTTACTGACCAGATTTTGGGCAATTCAAACAATAACCTAAGACTTATGGGTTAAAATTGTTGTCCATAATTTTATTCAATATTATAGCTCAGTAATATTTCAATATGGCTAGCAACTGTGTTTGTTGTTTCAGTACCGTTTACTAAAAACAGAATTGCATTTATTTTTGGGACAACTCAGAATTGCTTCTCTAGATTGTATTTACAGCAACAGGACAGAGCCAAAATAAGTATCAGAGAATAAACAGCATCACTATACAATCATGCACGTTCTTCAATCCATAGTCAACATTTTGATGGTGCTTTTAAAGTGCAATTCCCCTTTGGGATTAATAAAACACTCTTTCTATATGCAGCATTTATCTATTTTGCTTCCACTGTATGACACATTGCTTGACATAATTGCTTTTGCACTCTGTAGAATGTGCAACATCTTAAAATATGCCCCCGGCACCTAAAACTTTGCTACTCCTTTAAGAAGTTGATAAGTACTCAGGCTGTGAAGTTATGAAAAGACACAGTCGTGGCAGTGCTGGTAATTAAAGCGTCGGTGCTACCTCGTAGGCCTTCTAAGTTGATACTGGGATTACATAACACTTACTTTGCAAGGACACGCCCATATAGAGTTACTTAAAAAACGTGTTTTGTAGATTGACTGTTGAATTGCAGCTAAATCAAACTAGTTTTAAATTGAAGAAAAATATTTGTTTATTTTGCCTAATATTGAAAGATGTGAGAGGGAGCGATACACACCTGCCATATTCTGTGACCCAATGCAGCAGTTTGACTTACTGATGTGATTTTGTTAGTTAGCTTTTGTTAGTCTGCACAACAAGCTTCATGGCACACTGAAAAAAGACAAGTCAGATTTTAGATGCACATATAATGCATGCCAGTGGGATCCATTCACTGATTTGTGTGATTGCACATATGAGTTGTTGGTTATTAATAAAATATAGAGAACATGAGTACAAAATGAAGGGAAATGAAAGTAATTAGAGGTTTTTTTTTTCCAGTTTGTTGATCAGTTTGTTTTATTTTTTATATCGTCTGTTTCCTACATATTAAATTGAAGTGGAAACTTCTAACGGGAACCGTGTTTAGCATGGTGACAGTGAGTTCCACAGTGACCCTATACTGTATAACTCATCGTTTAGTTCACAAGTCATGCAACTTGTAACTCAACACTGCATGGGGGTTTGAGATAGAGCAGAAAAGAGTGAGAGTGAATGAAAGAGTGAGAGATGAAAGGGAAATTGAGGATGAGATTAGGAGAGAGCAAAAGAGGGGTGGAAGGAGAGGGATGGTGAGAGATGAAGAGCAAAAGAGTAGGAGATGGAGAGGCTGGTGTGGCTAGCCAAGCAGAAAAGACTGTCAGTCTCTATAAAAGATCTCCTCTGTCAGATTAGTATGAGAGGGCTTCTCTAACACTGCCTCTCTCCCTCTCTTTATCGCTCACTCCTCTCTTGCATGATTCTCTCACTCATTTCCCTCTTCATGTCTCCCTCTCATGTGTCTTTGCTCTCAGCAAAATTTGTTATGATATGGGGACGGCTCCTGTATTTTGCATTTTTTTTGGATGTCAGATTAGCACTCTTGTATTTTTTTTACACACAAAGACCTGTCTGTGTCTATTCTCTCAGGAAAATAGGCTTGTACATATAAATTACTGTATTGTTGTGTCGCTGAATGAGCAAGTATTTGTTCACAAGGCTTTTCTTTCAAGACGGGGAATATCATTAGCGATAATTAGTCTGTGATACAAGCTGTGGCTGACGAAGAAAGACTGCATGACACAATACGGAGCTGTAGACTGGAGTCTGAGGAAACAATGGTGTGTAGTTTTTCCACTCGCAGTCATTTAATAACTCTGACAGTAATCTTTTATGACTCTTGTACTCCTATAGAAACCTATGCAATTATTATTGATTTTCTTTAAGTTGTGCACTCTGCTAAAAGCAACAATGCCCAGTCACTCCAAGTGTTGCCCATCAAGTTTTGTGTTCTCGTTAAAGTCACCTACCCCGCACCTGACCATCCATAAAACATCAGAAAGCCCAGAGCAATGTTTGTTTGTTTAATAATATAATATTAAGAAGCACTAAAGCCATGAAGTTCAGCAGTTCTGTCAAATCCACTGACCTAAGCGCCAGCCCACAATAGCTGATGGTTTAGTGAATACCCTTCTACACATCTAGCTATCAAATCCCATATTTGCAAGCCACATGGATGCCCACGTCTGTTCAAAGTACAGAGTAGATTCAACACACCAAGGATACAACAATGGATGGTTGGACTTCTTCCAACACCAGTGAAGTGTCCGTAAGGCAACAACAATGTACATTGACTTAATAAAATTAGAAATCTAATTATAATTTTACGGATGGCGTTAAATAAACGCCTACTTCCCATCACCTCAAGCAGTCTTGGCAAATAGCTGAGCCTGGTTCTGCCAGAGGTTTATTCCCATTAAAAGGGAGTTTTTCGTTCCTACTGTTGCCAATTGCTTTCTCATAGGGGGTTGTCTTACAGGGTCTTTACAATAAGAAGTGCCTTGAGGGGAGTGTTGTGATTTGGCTCTATTTCATTAAAATTGAATTAAATTAAATCGAGCACAATGTTAGTTCAGGTAGGCCATGAAGACAAAATCTGATATCATGCCAGCAGTCATGAGCTGATGATGATTTAGCTTCTACACATGTAATGTGCACTCTTTAAGCTACTTTGGCCTGCCCAATGTCACTGCATACATTCAAGCTTCTTTTCTTTCCATCTCTTACTTTCCATGTGTGAAAGGGCATGGAGTCCCTGAACAGCACCATGTTACTAATGATGAATCTTTTATTGAATACAGTGATCCTAACTAAACTGTATTTGTTTATTTTGATTGTCCTGTCTGTCTTTAGTCATACCCAGTCAGTGGTTTGGGCGATGATGAGTTCAACATTCCACCCATCACTCCTCCTACACTGCCAGATCACATGGTACCCCCTCACCTCCCCCACAACTCCCCGTCTGGGCCGTATCACACTCTGGACCCTTCCTCCAATTCAACTCCACACCACCCCTACCAGTTGCAGGGCATGGATTTGCCCAGCATGCCTGGTAACCAGGATGGAGCCACTATGTTGAGCCAGGATGGTAGCACATTCAGCCCAGATGGTGGCCCAATGACTAGCACTCTGTCTGTGGTAAGTGGTTCAAAATAAGTCACTGTGTATACACCTGAGGATACACTACAGTACGCTTTAGTAGCAGGGAATTAAAACTCCAAATATGGATTTATGAATATAACTACCGGAGTAGCTTTACACGATTCATTTCAAAATAGCCCCTTTACATTTGATGCAAGACCTTGATGCAGCCACTTTAAGCCAGTTTTGTTCTAATTGGCTGTCTACTCACAAACACAAGGTTTATGTAGCTCTGCACACAGCATGAAAAAATGCAGACCTACGCAAAATGTGTCTGAGTAGACTTTTTTTGGGGGGGGGCTGAAGTCTTAGTACTGTGAGTTTACAATGAGAAAAAAATACAGTGAAATAAGTGAGTTTTTACAATGACTTTGTCAAATGCCGGGCAGGGAGTCGATGTTAATGGAAAGTTACATACAATATGCTGTAACATTGGCCTTAATACAATGATTGGAACCTATTTGAATTAAAGAATTTAGTGTTTGTTTTTTACTCTTAACAATTTTATGTCCTTGTGTAGTGTGTTTAAATTATTTTTAAATTCAATTAAATTTTTTTAACTCTTTCATTTTTTTTCTGATACAGAATCTTTTTAATCTTTTTTTCTTTTTATATGTTTTCAGTATTTTACTGTCAAACATACAATCCTCAGCATGGATGCAACAGTTTGATTGTTAGTTGTTGTGTATTTTCCTTGGAAAAACTGACTGAACTTTTGTTCCAACAACAACATTACTAAAGCAACACTAAAAGTGAGGTGCTCACTACAGTTGCCCTAGATGAAAAGTTCACAGTCATCATCTAATGCTGCTTACCATCAAATCATGCTTGATTAAAAGCATTAATCAATAAGGAAAAATAAAAACGACATATCCCATATCTGTGTGATGGATAAATATTAGACATGGATATTCAAATTTTATGTCACTATATATGTAATGAGCTCAAAATGTTCAAGATGCACACAATGAGCTAACTTGACCAAGTTTGATGTTGAAAATTATAGCTTCCACACCTGGACCAAGTTAGATGAGTCTTGAGTCTAAGGTTTAGTTTGAGCACCACGGCTCTTTTTTGCTTCTCATCCATAAACTCCCTCCATACTCTTTCACGTGATTCTTGCGTAGGTGGTAGAAGAGGTTTGCTGTGTTTGGGTCTGAGGTGGGGACCGGTTTGCAGCATAATTTGCATAGTACAGTTTTCTGGTCCGTGTCAGACTTTTCATAACCAAACCATGACCATGCTACAGAGGTCCTTCTGTTTGGAGCTACCTGGTTCTGCCTCATCTTCACTGGCCATGCTGGTATTCTCTGTGACTGTAAGCGCCGTTTAGAGTTACTTCATGGTTTTATTTGAGGAAATTTGATTGATGCATATTCTGAAATTTGATGTTTGAGAATAATGTATTTTGTCATTATTTCAGTTTATTTTGAAAAATCTCAACAGGATCGTGAGTTTTATTGTGAAAGGTTTATGTGGAAAATAAACAAGCAAACGGTGGAGCCACGCGATGGTTTTACCACCATTGTTGCTAACGAACCGATGCGTAAGAACTGTCGCTTGTCCGTCCGTAGTGTGGTTATTTTAAATATAAAAGAAAGAGAGAACTTTAAGAAATGAATACAGCCACTACAGTGACCATCAAAACCATGAAAAAATATTGCCGTAAACAGTTTACTGACACCACGAAACAAACTATAGCGTATAATATGAAACGATAGATGTTTTCATATCATCATCCGATATATATCGCCATATCGAACAGCCCTACAGTGTGGGTGACTAAATTTGGTAATGTGCGGTGACTGGGTGGGTCAGAAGGTTACAGGAACACGACGCATACGGCAGCCACAATCTGAACCGTTGTTGTTGGGGGTTTTTTGACAATGTGAAGTTTGAAATGCACTGCCAAGTTTTTCTTTATTTATTGTGTTAGTCAAGATAAACTTGTTGTGATAAAATGTGTTTCCATGGATTATCTCAGAGATGTTTGCTTCAGTTTTGGTTTTTGCATTAAGCCATATTTTGGTAATTCAAATATACGTTTAGATGGAGGAGATTTGGCCATCGCAAGAAAGAGTTTCACATTTATTCCTCTCACTGTTAAGCTCACCGATTTAATATTCAAACTACATGCGCTACATATACTGAGTTGTTGCCCAACAAGTCCTAAATATCAATGTCTGTGGATGTTCTTTTCTGGGCTAAATCAAACTGGTCTACCATGGCTTATTATTAGCCTAAAAATCATCATCATAAACTGAGCTGTGTTAGGCCTAAATGTAGCCCAAGATCGGTGTGTGTGTGTTTTATAATTTCACCAATAGCACAACCATGAAATAACATCCCACCCAAGAAAAACATAATGAAATGCTGGAAAGAAAAATTCCTCTTTAGGTTTTGAAAAGACTTGTACACAGAGACGCCTACGACTGCAAACCCAAAAAACAATTTTCCATTTACTAGAAATCAAAATGTGTAAATAGTTTGGTTAACTGGACTAAAATGGGCTTAACAACAAGTTTAGTAAAGGACTGCATTAAGCATAGACATTTCAGTATAATATTAATGATTTCTTAAACAGATGCCTCAGTGATGCAGTGGTTAGCACTGTTGTCTCATAGCAAGAGGGTCCAAAGGTTCAAATCCACTGCCAAGGCGTTCGTGCGTGTGCATGTGTTTGTGTGTTCGTGTGTGTGTTCGTTCTCCCTAGGACCAGGTTCCTTCTGTAGTCCAAAAACCCGTATGTTAGGTTAACTGGTAGACTGGCTGTAGGAGTGAATAGCTCTCTCTCTCTCTCTCTCTCTCGCTCTCTCTTTGTGTTAGCACTGCCGCAGACTGGTAACCTGTCAAGGCTGTGCCCTGACCTGTAATAGTTGGGATAGGCTGCAGATGGATGGAAATCTATAAACAAAAACACATAATTGGAAAATCATCTTTTCAATTAGGGTTTTTTTTATTTTGCGTCTTACTCAAATGTACTTATTGTAAGGAAATGGAGACTCTAAGAGAGCCAAACTGACGGCTTTATATATTTTTAACTGTACTCTTTAATGGTTTATTCAGCTTAACTGTGCGACAGAGGATATTGCCCAGGGCAGTGTTATTTGAAGGCCAATCATGGCAGCTGGTTGATCTGACATTTGCTTCTTATGTTCAATCTTCGTTTCACAGTAAAGTGAAACTCTTGCTTTTAGCAGTGACATTCACATGTAGCTCACTGTGTGATACAGTACAGAAATGAAAGCCAGAGCTGAGACTCATAGTTACCTGAGGTGTCAGAAAAAATGGTTGTTCAGAGGAAACGGTATCAGTAATTGTCAGTCTCTGTAATAAAGATTGCTCCCATGTTTGTTAAGAATGAAACTTTCTCATCTCCCACTCTTGATCTTTCAGCCTTTTTGTCTCTTGTCTCCATATGAAGTGTACCTGCTGTAATAGTAAGTGTCATTTTGAAAAAACCCAGAAAGCTCTCAGCTTTGACTTTAGTTGAATTCATGTTTAACGCCACAAAATAGACTGTTGTAAATAACTTTTAAATATATTCAGATTTTTTTCAATTCATCTCTTTGATTGTGATTAACCTGCTCGTTAAATGCAGAACGATACAGATAATTATTTTAATGGCCTGAAGGGAACGATGGTCTTATTTCTCAATCTCTGTCTGTCTCAGTTTCTCTCTCTCTTCTCTGTACCCCAGTTTTATATTTTCATGCTAACATACATTTATTGCCAGTCCATGAATTATGGTTGCCTAGCAACCGTGCCCAGCGCAGCCTAATGTTAGGAGGGGG
>VOQK01038866.1:38997-50397 GCA_015052645.1 Benitochromis conjunctus
ACCTACTATCCATGATTAATAAAATAATAATTTAACTGTAAAATCTCTCAGCTGAAAATGCTACTGTTGCAAATACTTTCCCAAGTACATTTTCCCCAGCAAAGGTACGTACCATGCTAATGATATTATGGCCCAAGGTAAGGACCTGTAGCTGGGTTAGATTCATCAGAGCTCCACCCTGTAGAGACTCACTGTTCAGGAGGTTGTGGTCCAGCAGTAAGGTGCGGAGGAAGGGCAGGTTTCTGAAGGACTCTTTACCAAGTTCTGAGATGTTGTTATGACTCAAGCCTGGATGATCAGCAGGGAGAAATAAATGTTAACACTTTAAAACCGGAAGTCTAAATATTTTACTTTTGTTGTTCCTACTGCTTAATTTTTAAAAATGGCATCTAAAAAGTGAAAGATGCAGTTTCTGTTCTGTTGCCTGACTCTTTCTAAAAAGAGTCTGGAAAAGAAACAATTTTCCTTCTTTTATTCTTTTTCTGTCTGTCATCTGCCATTGCTTTGCAGTATACTTACAGTTTTTGTTAGATGTATGTTGCAGATGACTTTCTCCTAAAGTTTAGTGGGTCACAGTTTTAAAAGTAACACTATTTCATCTGGCAAAAGGGTTTGGCACACTGACCTCTATGGATCAAAAGTGAAATGCTGTACTCCACTGTACTAGGAGGGAACATGTAACACAAGCAAGACTAACTGCCTAGATTGTTTGTAGTTAGTCTTGAGTTTTGATTTTCCTAAATTTGAGAGGCATCATTTATCATAGAATGAATATGAAAAGTTGCATTAGAAGCTTTTGCTAGCTACCCTCTTGACCATTATGGCTGCTGTTTTGATTCACTATCTAAACTAACATTGATTATATTGCTCATGAAAACAGCAAATTGTACTCCTACCACTACATCTTCATGCATGCTCCATTATCCAGATAAGGAAATCCAACAAAGTAGATTCTGTTCATCTGGACGTAGCGTTTTCAATAGGAGAAATATTTCGTCACTCATCCAAGTGGTTTCTTCAGTCTCAGCTGACTGCAGGTTTCCCCAACCCCAACCTAAACAGTACCTTTGCACAATGATTAAAACTAGCGGCACCTGCAGTCAGCTGAGACTGAAGAAGATTTCTTCCATTGAAAATGTCCAGCTGAACAGAATCAACTTTTTGAGGTCCTACCACTATTGTTGCTGTTTTGCAATTCTCCCATAAGTTTTAGGATTCTTTGAGGTTGCTGTCTCTTAAAATGCCCCTAGGTGCAATACACTGTTTAAAAATTTCAATTTTACTCACCAATGACTGTAATGTTGCTCAGCTCAGACAGTGAGGCAGGCTGAACTGTAGAAATTGAGCCTTCAGTTAGCAGCAGAGCCTGTGTCGTATTCGGAGCAACTGGTCAAGGTATACAAAAACACACAGCATAATCAGCCTATTAGTGCTTTTCGGTTACATACGTGATAGGTAAATTACTTATGTGGGAAATTTTGTATTATGCTACACCAAATCATAATACAGGAGAGTTTCACTTGTCAATAAGCTAATCTGGAGAAAGAATACAAAACAACATGAATTATAGCTAAAATGTTGTTATGTTTTATTAATTATATAAGCTTATTAAAATTTTTTAATATATGACAATTTGTAATAATGTCAGATTCTGTTGGTTTTCTTTAGTTTATGTTTTGCAATACTGGCTTCTGTGTGTCTTTGAGCGGATTTACCAAAGGCCATCAAGGCCGTGATCGTATTGATCCATTTGATTGACCTTTGTTATTATTTATTTATCTATTTTATCTATTTTTAAGTTATTACAGACGGGACAGACATTACTGGGGGATAGGAAAGGGAGAAAGAAAAGGAGGGAGGGAAAGAAAAACAGAGGGGAAGAGGGACAGTGAGAGAAGACACTTAAAAAAATCACCTGGATCACCTGTTGAGAGAAAAAAAACAGAACAAGCAAAAAGAGAGCAACACAATAAACACAGCACCATCGCAATAACCTAGATAAGTGTAAGTAAAAGTAAATACTAAATATTGAATGTTATTGTGCAGCACGTAACTCCGGCAGCCCACAATGTGCTTTGAGCTAGCAGCCAAGAAAGATATAGTTTTTCTGTGAGCGCCCGTGTGTACACCTGTGTGCATGAGCATGCTTGTATTCAAAAGGTTTCTCCATGTAACGATCTGTTAGAGAGTGTGAGGAGCCATAGCCCCGTCCCCCAGGGCATGAAGCAGGCATGGAGGAGAACCAGGCCCCAGACATCCAGAGGTCCCCAGAGAGTCCAAGGAGGACCATCAGAGGGGCAACCATGCCACCCTCCTGGAAAGAGCTGAGGAGAGCCCCAGACCTGGGGTCACCCAGCAGCCACGGTGCAGAAGCCACAGGGGGCTGCAGTGACGTGCCCGCGGGCTCTCACGGCAGCCAGCCGCGCCAGAGTGGACTGAGTCTCAGGCCCTGAACTTTGATTTTGTCATTATTTATCATTTCTAGTCTTTTGGTTTCTATGTTAGAGGTCTTACTCTTCTGGTTTCTGTCTCTGTGTTCCATGGTTGCTCTATCTCCACTGTCAGCTATATTCCCTTTTCAAGTCTGGGTCTCTGTGTTATGTTTCCTGTTTTACTTTGAAAGTCTGTGTCTCATGTCAGTGTTTCTAGTTTTGCTTCCCTTGTCTCGTTAGCACTGCTCCAGTGTGTATTTAAGTTCTGTGTTTTTCTTGCTCTGTGTTGCGTTGTACCCTCTTCTTGTCGTGTGTGGTCTCTGTGCTCTCTGTTTCCTAGTAGTTTCAGTTTGTAGTTTTCTAGCGTTATCCTTAGTTTCCATATTCAGGGTTTTTGATTGTTTTTCACAAGTTCATTATTTGAAGTGTTTTTCCAGCAATAAAGCTGCCGTTTTAAGTTACAGTTCCGTGTTCGAGTCCTGCATTTGGGTCATTCCTTCTGCCTGCCACACAGAGAACCAATCATTCTCAGAGAGGATGGTGAGTTAGATATGTGTGTGTGTGTGTGTGTGTGTGTGTGTGTGTGTGTGTGTGTGTGTGTGTGTGTGTGTGTGTGTGTGTATATTTTTTTGTGCCAACAATTTACAGTACACTCATTTAAAAAAACAAAAACACAAACATTGCTTACAAAACTAGGTCAGTCCACTGACAAAAAAGAATGACACTGTAGCAGCAGAAGGTCTGATGATTTTCTGGCATGGACATGCAGCTTAATTACATCTTAACTGAAAACCGCTGATATTTTAAGTCTAGAATTTACCCACATATATTACTATTTTATTTTTTTTAACAGTGAGCAATGATTCAGAACTTAAAGTAACATTCACTAATGTCACACACTTAAATGTCAAGCCTGGTCTTGATGCGAAGAAGTGATTAGCTAATGATGAATATCTGATAAGCATAAGATATTGTCTTTAAAGACAAAAATATTGTAAAGATCTGTTAAACAACCAAGGAATATGTGCAAACCACTTTTGGCTTAAGTCATTTGTGCTTAAAAAAGTAATCAGCCTAATCAAATAGGTGAGTTGGATACAGTCATGTTCAAAAGGTGATTGCAATCACCACAGAGCTGTTGTGCAATGTTTTTCATATTTTTTTCTTGGACTGGAATTTGACTTGGAGTTCAGATTAAGTTCATTCACTGTGTGAAACAAGCCGTTTTATCTTTCTTTCCTATCTTTTTAGACCATCTTCCTTTTGATTAGTTGCTTGTGAACAACAGAAGGTATAAACAGTTGGTGGGTGCCTGAGGTGACCACATTAGGGATATCCCCTGTCAATTATATCAGATAATGAGCACAGTAGATAGAACTGTCTGAAACCAAGATTTTGACTCAGAATAATTTTCACACACCATTAAAAACTTTGTATTTAAAATGAGCAGCTGCCACTGTGGCAGTGTGTGTGACAGAAAATAAAAGTAGGTCCACTTTAATAGTAAACACTAGTATTTAGTCAGGAAATAAGTCACCTAACTAAAAAGGTATGCATAGTTTTATCAATACTTTTGAAATGTAACTGTGTGTCCATTGTATTCCTGCTTGACAGTTTGTATTTTATTCTATTTTAAACAAATTATGTTTTTAAGGAATTTGGAGTTATCTGGTGTATCTGAGGAAGGAGTGTTCCAAAGTGTCTTATCTTTAGACCTTCTGTGTTGTATTTTTGTTTGAGTAGTGCACACTTAACTTCAGCAGCTTTTCTAATAATTTTAGCTCAGCCATCAATATACTGATCTCATGGCAATATTGAGTGATGACACACAAAATCATTTGCATTTCAAATGGGGGACAGAAACAAAGAAATTGGACTTGAAAGCTAATTGCTTTACATGCCCTTCTATCACGTAAAAATCTTTTTTGTGTTAAATATATGGGGTACATAAATTTTCTGTATGTGCATTACAAATTAAATGTCCAGCCAAGTCTTCTGACATGTGGGCATGGCACAACTGTTTGTCAAATTTGAAGTAATTAAGTCTACTCTTTAATTATCTATAATCCATCAGAAAGAAATTTTGCCTTTGCCAGCTGCAGGGAAGCTCTTCTATAGCTGAGCCTATAGTAGCTAATAAGTATAAAGTTACAGGTCAGGTGGGAATACAAGAGCTTCAGCAGCACACTCTGCATCGTCCTCTTCATCTTCCTCTGGAATATTCTCGGGCTCCCATGTAAAGATATCGGACACATTGTCAGTGAATGAGCCAGATGTACTCCTTAACATCTCCCAAGGGCACAGAGCATCTCGCCTGCCCAGGGCTAAGTTTGCTTTAGACTCATCTGTTTGCTCAGGGCTTGTGTCTGCTGGAGTCTCTTCTACACTAAGGCAGCTCTGACTTTCTATGACATCCTTGTCACTGTTGGGAATATCATTTTTGTCTTCACCTGCTCCAGTGCTACTTTCCTTTTGGACTGTTTCATGGGTCTCCCATGGACAAACATTTGCCAGAGCACTATCTTGTTTTTTCAGAACTTTTGATTCTTCTGTCTCCCATGGACAGACATCTGTCCCAGTGCTACCTTGTTTTTTTAGAACTTTTGATTCTTCTGTCTCCCATGGACAAATATCTGCCCGTGTGCTATCTTGCTTTATCAGAACTGTTGGGATTTCTGTTTTCATTGGACAAATATTTTCCTGGGAAAGTCCCTTCCTTTGTAGTTTATCACATGTGTTTGATACTTCAGTTTTAACTGTCCCTGAATCGCCTGTTTCCCATGGACAAACATTTACTCGAGCGGTGCTCTCTGATATTTTGGAGATTTCCGGCTTCCCTGTTTCTGGTTCCTTAATTTCCCATGGACAAACCTCTGCTGGCCTTTTAAGTTCTTGAGACATTGTTTTGGTTACTGCAGTTTTTTCAGGTAGTGCTGTTTCCCAGGGGCATACATTATCTCTTGTGCTGTCTTTTCCATCAGTATGTTCTGAAGTAGCTTTCAAAAGTGAGGTATCTATTTCTAAATCTTCTGGATTGTCTTGTTCACTTTCCCAGGGACAAATATGTACCTTTATTGTCAGTTGTGGAGTTGATTCTGTATTTGTCTGCTCTGTGTTACTGCTTTCCCATGGGCAAATATTTTCCTTGATTGTAGGGGGATCAGGGAAATCCCATGGAGAACTTGCTGCTGTTTTGTTTATGTGTTTACCCCAGTTTGAGGCAGGTGATATTGCATGGTAATGTTGCTCATTACTTGATGCACCAGGATAGATTGCAGCTTTCATAACTTCTCGCTGAAGGGGCACTGTCAGTGTTCCCCTGTTTTCCAAAGGATTTAAATTTTCGTATACACCTTCAGCCTTGTCCTGCACATCCCACGGACAAACATTAGCATATTCATTATCTTGTCTTACTGAAGGCTGGGGAGACTCTGAAGTCTCCCAGGGAAATATGTTTAATATGCCTTTTAAAGGTTGCTGTGCCTGTAAATCTTTAGAAAGGATAGTGTGAGAAACAACTGGAATATCCTGAGATTCCAAAGGACACACTTCTCCATGGCCACTTCCTCGTCTTCTCATGTTCGCTTGCTCTTGAGATTCCCAAGGACACACGTTAGATCGTTCAGATACCTGTGATTCCCAAGGGCAGATATCTCCTTTAATGCTCTGCTGCTTCCTCGGTCCCTCTCCTTGCTGTAAAACACTAGCACCATCCCACGAACATACATCTGTATGAGGAACATTACGGGTTGGTGTAATTCGATAACTACCTCTTCTGTGAGTTGAAGGGGTTCTGGAGCTGCTTATAGAACTTATACTACTACGTTTACTGCTCTGCCTCGACAAAAGCACACTTTCATATGTCCCATCTTTTTGCATATCTTCTGAATCACATGGATGGATGGAAGATTTTACAATTACAAGCCTTCGTGGGCTTCTGTCAGAGGAATCCCCAGAAGACAGTCTGACTGCATTCTGCTTAACAAGACATGGTTTTCCATCTGCTGTTGTCATGCTTCTTTTCTGGAGTGACCTCTTTTCAATGCTAGGGTGTCTTGATGTTCCTGACCTTGGTGTTGTTGAAGCACTATCCTGACTTTTTTGCGAAACAGAATCTTCTCTATTTAAACTTCCATCCTTGCTGGACCTGCTAGCTGCATCAATTGATCCCATCAATGTTTTCACAGTGAGCCACTTAGTGGTGGTGGTAGTGCGGAAAGAGAAAACACGCTGATCCTTTGAAACCTTTGGTCTTGGAGAACCTGGTGCACTTGTAGACACGGTAGACTTGGGGGACTCAGTTTCACCTTGTAGGCCTTTGTCCACAGAAGACTTCTTTTCTACAGGTGGCAAATGGTCCCAAGGACAGATAAGTGCAAGTGGAGATGGTGGCCTTTTTTCCTCATCATCCTCAGAGTTTGCATATGTGACATGCTTCTGGTTCTTGTCACTTGACTGTTCTGGCTCCACCTCCCATGGACAGATTTCAGCCTTGTCAAATGACTCGGATTTGAGAGCACTCCTGGTCTGGTCACTTATAGAAAGGCTTGGCCTTGACCTCACTGTGTTGGCTCTGTTAACCTTGGGTATATTCTCCATAGAATGGCTGGTAGTTGAAGTTAGGCTCCAAGATTTATGAAGTCTATTGTGATCAGGATGCAAGAGATTGGTATCAATCGTCAGATTCTGGGCACTGGCTGACTTACAGACCCCTGGTGGTATATCCAAGGAGTCTGTCTCAGATCGCTGTGAGGATCTCTTCACAGTATTGGCCCTTAATGTGGAGGTGTGCAAAGAGTCTCTTTCCCTGACATAATGATGATCACTTTGCGACTTGCGCATGGATGGTGAGGGGGATAGGGATGCTGACTTCATTGAACTTCTGTAACTGATACTGACGGTATCTGTAGACCTTCTAAAAGAGTCAGAATGATTCCCACTTCTACTGCGGAAGGATCCATCTTTCTCTTCACGGCTGCACTGGCGGCTCATCGTTTCTGGGATTTCAGCTATGCGTTTTATAAGGGATCTCCCAAGTGCACATCGAGAGCTTCGCTTTTTAGGTAGATGAGGGTTGTTTGCAGCCATCTTCTTCGTCTTGTGGACTTCTAACTGGGCATATAATTTCTTCAGTTCATCCTGATGCATATGAAGAAGGGAGGGAATTGATGAGATAGAGGTTGAAATGATTGAGAAGAGGGAAAGACAAGGAGAGTCAGGACAGGTAAAGTGTTTTCAAGTAAGAAGAACACAGTTCAGGACAAAGCAAAGGATTAACGGGTGGAGAAAGGTCATAGAAATATGTTCAGTCTACAGTTAATTGTATTTACTGTTACTTTATGATTTCATTTATAACATATTTACCATTTGTTTATTGAGTCTACGTGTAAACATAATTAAAATTAAGGGATAATTATTTTTTCTTTTTTAAATGTCACCTTTGCAATTTCTTCCATATTATGCACATTATGCCCTACTGCAAAGTGATAACATCGTTCTGTGGGGACAACAGTGTTTACCCGAAAGTCATCAGGGTCCACACTGTGCTCACTCCATGCAGAGTGAAAACTGGTGTTGAGGTAGGATCCAGAGCGCCGCAGGTCAACTTCATCTTCATACACCTCTGCTGCAATCTCCTCTCTCCCAGGTTTGGACACATAAAGGAACTGTGGAACACATAAAAGCACATGTAAGATAACTGTTTTTGACCAAGTACAATACATAAGTAATAATTACACATTAAGAAAGAAGCCTTGAACATTGTTTAACTAGAAAGACTGATTGGAAGGCTTTCCACTTCAATTCACTTCAGTTGAATTCTATTTCATTTATATAGCACCATATCATAACAACAGTCACCTCTAGGTGTTTCATATTGTAAGGTAAAGAACCTACAATAATAAAGAGGAAACCCCAACAATCAGACTCCACTAGCGAGTTACACCAACATTTTACGATATCTAAGTAAGTGTAGCATGCTAACTTGATACACATTAGCATGTAGCAAATGTATCAAATACTTGCTGACTTTCAAGCAGAACCAGACCATGCTGAGTTAGCAGTTATCCCTAACATTATATACTGGGGCCTTATATTTAACATAAAGTGGAGTTAGATGCTTAAAATAGTGAATGATAGAATGATGATGTAGCATTTAGCTCATTATCACAAATCCTGGAAAAGCCGAAGCTAACAAGTTTGAGAATACAGAGATATCATTTATATTTTTAAGATGTTAAAATATATAATACTGAATAAAATTTACACATAAAGGGATGATCATGATTAGAGCATTCACACTATAGGCAGGGCACAGCATGATGTCAACCAATCAGAAAATGAGTAGTTTGATTCTCAGCTACTCAACTCTGCATGTTCAAATATCCATGGGTAAGAAACTGAACACAGAATTGTCCCTGATGCATCCATGTGAGTGTGTATGTGACTGTTGGACAATATATTAATGTGTGTGATTGGGTGAATGAGGCTTGTAGCAAAAATAATCCATTTTCCATTACTTTTTAAAAATTCTGACTGTACAATCAGTCTACTTTGGCACTATGACATAAAAATGCAATATACCTTGGGAACAAAGAGCAGGGCGAGTGTCACAGTGATGGTGACATGGGTGTGTATGAAGGAGAGCAGCAGCATCCAATCAGGATGGAGAGACGGAAAGGTGAATCTGTGGGAGGCAGAAAATATGGAATCATCCCACGTCAGTGTGTGTTGGCTTTGTACTTTGTCTGGTTCACAAATATAGTGTTGAGGATGTGATGAGCTGTACTGCCTTTCTTTTCAGACACATTGACCTTAGTGGTCTTGGTTACTGTTTACCGGAACAGGTGGAACAGAGAGGAGAGAAGCAGCTCATTGTGGATGGCGATGCCCATGTAACGAGGTTCATGGAAAGCTGAGGGTACTGGCCTGACAGCAGTCCACAGTGAACTCCCCCAGCACAGGAACAGAAGCTCAGCTGTAGCAGAACACTTGATAATCACTTGGATGTTCAGGAATTGACAGTACAGATGTTGAAACTGGTTTTACTTCAGTCTAACAGTAGTTTTGTGGTGCTTTATGTTGTACGCTAAAGATCTTAAAAATGATGACAACGTAAATACCTTTCTTGAATGCAATTCAAAGAAGTCTCATTTCAGCTTATTCAACAGTGAAGTTATTTTTAAGATAAATTCTGGTTTCATATCATAAAGCTTTAGAATTTAATGGCCAGCTACTTGCCGATGTATAACTTTTTATTCTTACCTACAACTTAATTTGTCTAGATCATCACAGTGAATAGCTGACAAAGTGATCCTATGTGCCCTACTGGATTTTATTGTACCAACTCTGCCTTGTAGTCTGTTGTCTAATTTATTACTTTAGGGAATAAGTATAAAAATGGACTAATAAACTATAATAATAATAATAATAATAATAATAATAATAATAATAATAATAATAATAAAGATTCATATTCAAGTTGAAGTTGTCAACTTACCCATAGGTGTGAATGTGAGTTCGAATGGTTGTCTGTCGCTATGTGTTACCTGGGTTAGGGTCCTGCCTGATAATGACGATGACACATCTAAAGTAGTATTTACTGAATTCTTAGACCTACAAGGGATCAGCTTATCTTTATTATGTCCTTATGCATAAAGACTTAGAGGTGAAAGGGATTGTACTTTCTTTTTACCATAACTGTACATAGATATAGACATAGGTACACTATGAAATTTAATAGAATTCCTGTGACAGATGAAGTTATGTGCAGCTACTATATGTTTAATGACGCTGTTGATACTCTTAACAGGTTCTTTACATGTAGTTTACTTACCTACAGCCATCATGTAATCCCAGCGGTCAAGGTAACACATGTTGAAGCCCTGTCCATCAGGTGTGTTGGTTGTGATGAAGACTGGAATGTTTCTGTCACGATTCTGCATAACACCCACCGTCCATGCACACAGAAACCAACTGACTGTCATCAGCATCACTCCCAGAATTCTCAGTAAGTGGAGGCTGGACATGTAGGGCATTCTCTGGGCTGTGCGTGACAGGAACACCTTCAGTACTCTGTTACAAAACAAAGGTCAATCAGTATTTAAGTACTAAAGACAAACCGGTGCAACTTGCAGTAAACAGTAAAGTCAGTGACTGAGTGTTGAACTTAGCCTGCTGAATTTGATGTCACTTCAATGTGGTTTCTTGAGAGATGTCTTTGTCTGGAGAGATTTTTGATCTCAGTGTCATAGAATTAGTTTGAGAATATGTAAAGTAAGGATCCACAGAAGAATCTATGCTCTCCAAGATTATTGCACATTTATTTAAGCTGGGAAGATCTCTTGGAGCCATTTCTAAACAACTGCAGATTCCAAGATCATCAGTTCAAACAACTGTAGATAAGTACAAATCATCCAGATGTGTCAAAACTTTGTAAAGGTCTGGCAGAAGTCCCGAAGGGTGACAGAAGAGATTATTTAGGAAATTTAGGAACAACCCAGGAATTACTGATTATCACAAATTATTCAATGTTACCTTAAATCAACAGGCAGATGGTTAAAACTTGCTGTTCCAACAGGATATCGATCCCAAACACATATCAAAACTGATTTTGGAATGGATTAAGAAAGTAGGCTAACACATGAACTCCTCAAGCCTCAACCCTATTGAAAATTTAGGGACTATGCTTAAAATCCATGTTTGTGACAAAACACCAACCAATTTAAATGAACTCTACCAATTTTGCCAAGAAGGGTGTTCAAATCTCCAGCCAAAGTTAATCCAGAAACCTGTTGATGGCTATCAAAAGATCAAGGATCAAGATGCAACTTGAAACTTGCTGTGAGGTTTGCCACTGGCAATCCGCTAGTTATGAAAGCCATCCCCGGACAACAAAGCAAGACACTCAGAGATCGATCAGTTTACTTGCACAAGCAAGGGAAGACGAGGTCTCAGAGCTGAGACCTGT
>VOQK01038878.1:9083-27569 GCA_015052645.1 Benitochromis conjunctus
CAACTGATGAGCCAATGCTTCTTACAGCCAAAATACTGTGAGCCTTCCCACACATGCTAAATACCACACGTCTAATCATAACAGCTTTCGTATCTCTCTTTTATATTTATTTCTTTTTTCCTAATAATAAAAAAAAAAACCCAAACTTATTCTTATTTGCTACAGTTGTGAATTTGGCATTAAAACTGTGCTTGAACATGAACTAAAAACAGGCAGCTTTCAATTGAAAACAGCTTGCTGCGAGAAAATTGGTCTGTAAAAAGTTCAGGCTGTGATATTTTAAAGTTTTTCAAAAACAACTCTTTACAGCCGAAACTATTCCATCTAGAGTGCACATCAGCAACTTTTGCAAAACTATAAAGGGACTGAAGTTAATTTTGGTCAGCCAGTTGAACTGGAATGAACCTTTCTCCTTGAGTCTCACTCTGCTGGCCTCACAGCGAGCTCACCATCATGGACAAAACACTGGCAGAGTAAGAGGGCTTCAAAGAGCGGGCCGTCTCTACAAAGCAGCAGTTCAAGCTTCAGAAGCAGCTACAAACAGGGAGCCTAATGGCCACCAGCCACAGAGTGCCTTTTCAACGGGACATGAATGTGTGATAGGGTCAGCAACATCAGGGTTGTAATGTTAGATGAAGTTGTGATCTTAAAAAAAAGTTCAAAAATGCTTTGTCTTAGATTGGCAAGGACAAGCCAGTCATTTATGTGAAAGTCAGTCAGCAGTTTTGGACACAAAGTAAGTGACACTGCTCTGTGATTTGAGACCTTTGATTGAAGGCATCCAATTGCACATAACGTTATTTTCTTTTAGGTTGCAGTAGATAATGCAAAGAAGACCTGTGGTATTTCATTCACTCAACAGAAAATTGTTATTTAGTATATTTAGTTAAATATATATTTGGTGTTATGACTCTGTTCTGGGACCATCCTGGCCTTTCACATGCATAAACCAGCAGCAAAAGCTCAGCATAGAAGAGGGCAGGTATCAGTTATATCATAAATGACACAGATTAAGCCAGACACTCCCTGGGGTGGGAGGTGGGTTGCTAAGTAGCTTGCAGATACACTGTCACTTTGGGAAGGGTCAAGCAGCTGCAACACCATGCCCTATATAAAATCTGCCAGTTGATTGGGTAGAAAGGTATCAGCTGCTTTGAGCTGGCACTGAAATGGTCTGATCTGCTGGGGAGAAGCTTGAGTTTGTGGCTTGCCTGAATGTTATAGCTGATTTATAAATTCACAACCTTAAAAGAATAACTTAAGAGCAGGTTTAAAAGTGATATTCTACTGTCCTCTCTGCTTGATAGCTACAACTCTGATGCTTGTTGGGCCACAAACTGTCCACAGACTGTCAGCCTCTTGCTTAATCACAGACATCCAAATTCCCTAAAAAGATGAGATGTGCAGCTTCTTTCAACTTGTTGAATTCCAGCTATGCACCATGGCTCGTCTCTGTGACAGTCTGCAGTTATAGAGGGCATCTCAGAAGAAATGTTACATGGCTTGTTGGCTTTGCAACTGATTGTGCAGCTGTTGTGATGGACTAATTTAAAAGGAACGGTGACAAGATCAACCCAAACCTGACCGTCATTCACGGCATCGATCAAATTAGAACTTGTTTGGTTCAACATGCTGCACACACATTACACAGCCAGGCCATTGTCACATAATAATTAACCTCAAACTATGAACATCTGATGGTGATCTCATTAGATCTCATCTGTATCTCATCTGTCACCCTGTCACCCTACTGAACTCAGTCCCCCGCTGAACCTTTCCATCCACACCCACTTTCCATCCACACCCTCCTATCCCTCCCAGTGACCATGATCGTGACTGTCATTCATTCTCAACATTCACCATATGCTCGCATTGGTTACTGCTATAGTTTTAGGACACTGACATAGCATAGTCTCTGTTATAGTGTGTACACTGTTCACTATTATGGACTGTTCAGAGAGCTACACTTCCACTACTGTGAATATATTCATAGGACTCTGTAGATCTGTTTACCACACACCGGTACATCTGTATATATGTTGCACATCTGTATATGTTTAGAACATCTGTATATTTGTTCATAGTACATCTGTATATCTGCCCGTCTGTATAGCAATATAGAACATCTGTATGCTATACAGATCATCTGTAAATCTGTACATATGTATACAGCTGTACATCTGTACATTGTCTGTAGTTCACCTGTATATTTGGTCTCTCTGTACATAATCTGTTCATGACTATTCCAGCATTTATACTACCCTTATCTGTATATATCAGCACATATGTACATTTGCCTGTAGTACATCTGTATATTTGCTACTCTACTTAACTTATCTGTATATAATTTGCTCTTATTGCACTTGCACTTCTGAGTAGATGCAAACTGTATTTCGTTACCCTGTATTCATACACGTGTAATGACAATAAAGTTGAATCCTAATCTGTTATTATTATTATTTTAAATCACGCACTGGAAGGATACATAATGGTACCATGGGTCCAGGTTACACTGTGGGGTGAGAGTTGAGTTTTGTCTTTATACTGTATTTGTTGACATTTTAGAATATAAAGTTAGTTGAATTACTTAAAACACTTCTTTTTGGTTGGTATTTTCTTCGGGGTCACTTGGTAGGCCTTTATTTGGGTTTCTGTTTTTCTCCACTTGTTGTTTTATTTAGTTTTTGGTCATTGTTTGATTAGGTTTAGACACCAGAACCACTTGGTTTGGTTAACTATTAGATCATCCATCCATCCAGCACTGGAGCTATACCAGCTGTCATGGAGTGAGGGTCTAATGAAACATTCAGATCTATGCCAATTTGGAATCACCAGTTAACCTAACACGTGTGTGTCATTGATCTTTGGCGAAAGCCAAAGTACCCAGAAGCACCGGGAGAGCATGCAAGCTCCGCAGCAAAAGGCCCGCCTTTACGTCAATGCAGCGACATGAGATTGTAAACCAATGAAATCTATAGGTAAAAAAGCTGTTAGACCATTTCTTAATCAGTCATTCATATCCAAACGACTACAAAAAACAACTTACATGCCATATGTTCACGCTGTTTGATTGATTTAAGTCTTAGTTTAGAATAAGCTCTATGCTGAAATGACACCTTCCAGGGAATTTAATGATTTGTTTATTGCCCTAGATTCTCATTTAACATCTGTCCTGCATTTAACGCTTTTAAGAAATATTTCATCTTCTGGGACTGCTTCTGTTCTGTGTGTCCCCTGGCCACAACTATTACATATATTTTAGTTACACAGATGACATTGAAAACTATTTTACCACCGATGCTCATTGCTGCTTTTGGTTTTGGGAAAATGTTTGATGTTTTGGGCTGAAATTTCACAGGGTGCGTTTGAACTGAAAAATATAGACCCCCTGAATTTGAATGCAAATAACACCGACAGCAGCTTTAAAAGAACTAGCAGCTCTCTTCTTAACCAAAGATGTCAAAAAAGAAAAAAAAATACCATGTTGCTCTTCACAGTCTCTCGATAATCACTGCCTGTCTCTCAGCAAGTGAAGCATCAAGCCATGCCAGTGGTATGGCTCCAGGGATGGCTGCAACTGCCATGAACAGACATTCATGGTAGACATGAGGAGGAACCTCAGCTTCACAAAGCAACAGCCATTTTTGGAGACTCTTTTTCTTATAAAATATTGAATAAATAGCTAGTGTTCCTTTTCCAACATTGTGTGCGCTCAGGAGGAGTTCAGCCACTGTACTGAAATAAAGGTCAAATTGTTTGGAGGCTCTCAGAGCTACGATACTGCACAGCTTATGTAGTTATGAACTTGAATGGTATTAATGGCCTTGAAGCAATATCTTTGTTAAACTTTAACTATATGCATAACACAAGACATTATGTGTCTTATGTAGACACCCAAACCGATTAAAATAGATCTTATAGACTGTATACATGAAATGCATGAACGAAGGGGATCAATCACTTTCAAGATGAATATTCTCTGAAGGATCTGAAAAAGTCTCATCCGTTGTAGCTCTGACTTTGACAGGACTTGGAGTTTTTGTATAAATGCTGTCAGAATGCAGTGTGCTGACAAACTCTTCAGTTGATTACTAGTTTTCTGTCCTTACAGTCGACACAAACCCACTAGTTTAGACATCATGTGACAATGACATGAAGACAAGTCGATGTGACCTGTGACTGCAGTTGGACAGTTTCTTTTTAAAACTTGTGCTGAGAGGAAGCTGAAACAAGGCGAGAGTGTAATTTGCGTTATTTTCAATCAAAGTTATATTGACCCTCAGAGAAGTTCAATAAAGAACAGTGAGGTAAGCAGAACCAGGGCTCAGAGAGCCCGAGGAGTAGCAGATAAAATAGATTCATCACAGTGTCTTTCTGGTTCCCACAGGTTTTAAATTACCTTTGAGAAACATTCTGCTAAAAATAGTAACCTAATTAAGGCTGTCATTATAGCTGTAAACATAAAAACTTTAATGAATTCTACTTTCATTTTCACGTCGAGCTTCAAACTGACTTCCAGTATGCACATTCAGCCTACAGGCAAATAAGTCTTTAGTATAGTGAATTAAGTTTAAGAAATCCATCTTCTTAAGAACAAATCGCACGATGATTTACAAAAAAAGCAGAGTTTCTGGAATGAGCAAAAATAATGTCCTCTCTTTTGTAGAAGCCCCATTTTCTGGTGCAAAACTACAACTGGATCATTATTGCAGTTGTGTAGCTAGAGGAAGATTTTAGCAAGTGATTTCATAAGTACATAATCACCATAGTTACCGCTGTACCTCACACGTAGGTGTCGATTATCAAACAGCATGTCACATGGAGGGAGGGTAGAGACGTTTTCCATCTGCTGCCCCAGTGCTGTCTGTTACCTGATGTGATCAAAAACAAAAAATTAAAGTGCGAAAAACTAAAGAAGCTGATAGATATTACTCGTGTATCAGACAACGTTCTGAAATAAACGGTACAGCTGTGTTTCACTGGCAAAGGAAAGCTAATCTCAGAGGTCTCTGTGTATGTTTTAATGATCACCCTGAGTGAGTTGCAGCGTTTATGGAGCTCAGGTTCTTTCGTGTTTCAGTGCACCACTGATGATCGCATACATGCCCACGTGCACATAAACTGCATCAAACATAACAAACTATTCACACTGTCACACCAAATTAATTTAGAAAAAGAAAACCAAACTAAGGTAAGTAAATAACTTAAAAAAAATACATGTAAAGCCTGTATAATGAATAATTAAGCAAGTAAGTCAGGTAAGTAAAATGTATTTATAATGCACCTTTCACATAAACACAAAGTACCTTACAACAAGACACCAAGAAAAAGAAATAATACAATACAACCGAAAACAGCTACATGAAGAACGCAAGGTCAGCCACGATCACCTAAATGCTTGTCTAAACATGAATTTCTTTAGCAGTTTTTCAATAGCTAGAGACATTACTTTGTTAAAAAAAATGAAGGTAACTCAATCCAAAGTTTTTGGAGCCACTATCCCAAGAGGCCTAACCCTACGTATTTTAAAATGAGTGCGAGGCACCCGAAGTAATCTCTGCTCTGAAGACCAAAGGGACCGGTTAGAAGAGTAGATCAATGAAGGCTCTAAGGGATACTGGAGTGCTTCACCGTTCACAGCTTTTTAAAACAAGAATTTTCAAACTGACTCTAAAGCCAACAGAGAACTGGTGAAGAGATTTTAAAACTGGAGAAATATGAGATCTCTTCCTGGAATTAGTTAAAAGGCCAGACTGCAAATTATTTTTCAGGTAATCTGTTATGACATTTAAATTGGGACGCGCAATTGTCCAAATGAAAAAAGATAAAAGCATGACCAATTTGCACCAAATTCCTCCTTGAAAAATATATATCTAAACTTAGGAATGTTCATCAGAGGAAAAAACTAAGATCACGTCAGCTTCCTGTCCAGGAAAACCCAGAGGTTATGCAAGCTAGGTTTAGTGGAGGAGCTCAGAGACCCAAGATTGTGTTTGATACTTGAGATGGAGCTGTCTGGAACAATTATAAGAGTCTCGTTTGTCAGAGTTTAAGTGCAGAAAATTTGGTTTGCTCAAAGCCCTGAAGAAGAACAGTACTCTGAAACCGTGATGCTGCCTCCACTGAGCTTCAGTGTGGAAACAACATTTTGGTTTTGGTGTACTCTGCCTTTTGCCTCCAAATATAAGACTCTGCTTTTCCCCCCAAAAGTAAATTTTTGTCTTATCTGCCCAACGAAAAATGTTTCAGAAGTGTCGGAACATCCAGGTGATCTTTGGCACACTTGAAACGTGCTGCAATGTTTTTTTTGGAGAGCAGTGATTTCCTCCATTGAGTCCTTCCATTAACACCTTATTCGATGTTTCTTTTTGTGGACACATGAAAAAAATAAAAAACTAACACATTTTCTGCAGGTGTTTTATCTGTTATTGTTGGATTATTTCCCCCCTTTTTCTGGCTTGCTTGTTCCAAAGGGAGTAGCAAAAGTCCTCAATCTTCTCCATTTGTACATGTTTTTAATGTATTTTTTTGCTGATGGACATACAGATCTTTAGAAATGCTGTTGTAGCCTTTCCCAGCTTTGTGCATCTCCCATTCACACTATAAATCCCATCTCCTTAATTGGAACACCTGACGCCAAGGAGCTTTTAGAGAAGTCAGCAGCACAAAGGTTCACTTAGCTTTTCCAGCCTGAGCTATGAGTGAGATTGCTCAGTGATTTCACTAGACAGGAAAAGTATATTTGTATGTGTTTTCTTACTTCAGCCAGATTGTTTTTGTCTTTTGACTGTCTCGTATGAAATACAAAGGGCATTTCATAAGGTAAAGTATTATTTAATCCTCACAGCACCACTGTTTCCCTCTTCCTCCTCATTCACACAATAAAACTAAACTTCAGATTTCAAACCCAAAACAGTCGAAAAGTACACCCACTTTTATTTTTTTTGGTAAGCGTCACATCAGTGAGGCGTACCGTGGACCAGTCTGTTTACAGAAGATATTCCTGGTCTCTTTCTTCATTTTAATGCACAAGGTGTTTGTGAAATATGACATGGATGGGATTGTGTGATTGTGTTTGTGTACGTGCGTGCCTCTGTGTGTGTTATAACTGAGAGGAAGCTAGAGGAGAGGCAGAAGATGAACATGCTTTATGGCAGTAGTAAAATTCTCCATGGTCCGTCTGCTAGGGAAGAGCCAAGGGCAGAATGTTTATAGCTCCCAAACATTATAAACTACCTCTGTGCATTTACCTCAAGCTGCTGTGTTTGGCCAGCCATGTCCCTCTGTAGCAGAACGGGTGCTGGAGTGGCATGTCCTTTCATGAATACTAACTATACCTCTGTTTCACTATCATTAAATGTATCTTTGCTATTTCCAGACTCACCCCGTCTTCTGGTGAAGTCAGGAGCACCGAAGTGTGATTTCATGCTGTGAATATCAACTGGTACACAGTCTACACAGCCATATTGGTTGAATGCAAGTGTGTCCTCTTCTGTTTTGAGAGTACAACCCGAATGCAAGCTGAAAACAAAAAAACCCAAACAAATTCACTGATGTCTCGTTCTGATGCCGTTACACCCCAAAAGACAAAGAGACTTTTTAAAAACATGCCACAAGATTTCTGTGCAAAGGCCAGTTGATAGACTGCTATGACCTGCAAGGTTAAGGTCCCCCTGGCCAACAGGGGCAGATGAGTTAAGTAGTGGTGTGACATTTGTGAATGTGTGACTTCCTGTGTAGGTCTTTGGTACTTCACTCGCCTTTGATTATGTGGCTGTTGTGCTGACAGTGTGACTTACTGTTGAGATTTTGCTTATTGCTTAACCCTGTTTATGCTAACAGGTAATAGACAAGTTGGTGAATGAATCCAAAGGAAAATTTGAATTAAACAGAATCACGCATACATCAATTTCTTTAACTACTTGGGTCACCGAAGGTTGGAGGGTGGGGCGGCTGGAGCCAATCTTTTCTCTGGAGAGAAGCAGGGTACATCACATCCATGACAGGGCTAACACAAAGAGAAGGGCAATCAAACAGACTCATTACCACACGTAGAGCCAATTTAGAATACATGTTAGGTAAACTGGTTATTGACCCGAAGAGGCACAGGATGGACCTGAAAGCTCCGCACCAAAATGTCTGAGTCGACCTGGAGGTTTCATGAAAAAGGGAAACATCCCATCTGTAAAGCTAAGCTAATCTTCAAGCAGTTTACTGCCTGCTGACTCGTGTTGGTTCTATTACTCAGTACACTGAATATCCAATGATTAGAAACACTTTTCATAATGTGATTTTTATTATACAATCTGAACAAGGTCTCTTTTGCTTTTCTTTCAGTTTGCTCTTCAAACCAAGATGCTGAATACTGTGTTAACCCCCCCAGCTACAACAAAAACTAAAAAGTGCATATTTAATTATTATTATTATTATTAATTTTTTCTTAAAACAAAGCTTTTGCTAGTAAAACGTTGACTAAATTTCCAAGTAGATAATTTTGCAAGACAATCAAAACAAGCCTACAACACTCATACACACTCATGTGTCTTTGCCAGTGGTACAGTCTAACAAAGTAATATTTGTAATATTTGTGTTAGTTCATAATGTTCTGATTCTGTATCTACAGCCATGTGAGTAATTTACTACTTTCAGAGGAACTAAGAGGGTGAGTAGCAGCCAGGTGCTTATTAGCAAGTGCACTTCATTAATTGAGTAACTGAAGTGTGAGCACCTCTAAAAAAACAGAAATTTTGGCAGTTAGATGGCTTGGAGCATTTAGGTGTGTTGACACAATGCCACAATCTCGCAGGAGTAGATATATCAGTCAGTTCACGTGAAGGTCAGACCCTGCAATGCCCAGAGAAATTGCGAATAACCCAAGAGCTACATCTCAGACTCTACAGGCCTCAGTTAACATGTGAAATGTTAAAGTTCATGACAATACAATTAGAGAAAACACTGAATAAGTATGACTTGTTTGGAAGAGTTACCAGGAGAAAGCCACTTCTCTCTAAAAAAGAAGCCTTTCAAAGTTGCAACTGAGCAAACCACAAGACTTCAGGAACAATGTCCATCAGACAGATGAGACCAACATTGAGATGTTTAGCTATCTGGGTTAGTTTTGCAGCTACAGGACTCGAGCATCTTGGCCTGGTCACTCAATGACCGTGAAGTCCTCTGTGTACCAAAATGTTCTAGAGTCAAATGTGAGGCCATCTATCCGACAGTTAAAGCTTGACCCAAACCTAATCATGAAACAGGAAAATGATCTCAAGCACAGAAAGAGAAAGAATCATGGTGTTGCAGTGGCCCAAAGTCCAGACCTCAACCTGACTGAAATGCTGTGGTGGGGCCCTTAAGTGAACTGTGCATAAATGAATGCATGCAAACCTCAATGAACTGAAGCAACACAGTAAAGAAGAGTGGGCCAAAATTCCTCCACAACAATGGGACAGACTGAGAAAGTTACACAGACAAGATGACTTCAAGTTATTGCAGACGGTGGTTCTACAAGCTAAAGAGTCACAGGGTGAAATAATCAAGACTATACATATAATAAATATCCAGTGATATCGAATGGCATTTACACAACGAATTTCCCCGCAGTGATATTTACTTTGATGCTTTTAGTACATTATCCTGATAATATCTAGATACACTTATTTAAACAGCATTTACGGTGCACGATTTTTAAATATTTCGACTTTACTTATCTTTACTCCCCACACCACAATGCTCTGGGGGAAATTTAGTTATTTTCATACTTATGCACTGAGACACTGATTGTGTCTTTATGGGTTCTTCGCATGTGCTGCATCCTCACATCTAAAATCTAATTTGCCAGTTGAAAACAGCCAACGACTCCACATTACAACACAACCAGCAATTCCGACGCAAGCGATATCTCCGACATCATACGAGACAATCAAGTATCGCTGGCCTTAAATTATATTGAACTCCCATATGTTTCTCAAATTCAAACCATATTATGTTTTTATTGGTTGTCTGCATAGAGAATTAGCCCCTGCAGCTCTTAGCGCAAGAAGGGGACCTTTCTTCATTTTGTGTAGAGTACATCATGCACACCCAAGTCCTGATGCACTGAAGCACTCCATCTGAATCCTAACACCATTTTACGCTCAGACTCTGAAAGCTGCTGTCACAGGATACAAGATTTATTTGCCTGTAATTGCCTAATTTTGCCTTTCCTGGAGGCTCTGAGGGAGCCACAGCCCACCGATAGACAGCCTAACCTTGCCTACTGAGGAACAGTCCAAGGATGTAATACTGTCAGCTTCACATAGTCCTCACTGGTGATTTATCATCACTGCCTTCCTCTCTCACTCCCTCCTGCACTTCTCCCCACCTTCTGCTTGAACAAACACTTAGTGGGTTGTTATGGCTCTGCTCATTGAAGGTAAAATCCACTGAGTGTTTGCGTTGCAACGCAAAGAAGGGATCTGTTGATAGAGGTAACAGAACTGAGACACGAGGAGAGAAGTGTTAGATGACTGCGACACACCCTGGATGGGTTGTTTGTCAGGATCAATAGCCCGGTCTGAACAAGCAAGCAGAGGAAGTGTCTTTGTTATGCCAGGGTGGATTCAGGTCAATGATTATGAGTGTTTACTCTTGTGAGGTGCTGAGATTGACAGCTCGGGAGAGAAGATCAGGAGGACATTTTGACAAACAAGATGGCCTTATTCTTTTGGCGTTATTAAATTCATAGGCGTGTGAGCTATTTCTCTTCCAGGTGCAGTGCTTGGTGAGAAAGCACTGACGTGTCCTAGTACTGCAGTCAGACATTTAACTAAACACACACACTGCTTCAGACAAGGCAAGACAATGCTGCTGTCCTACTTTTAGACATTCAGTGAATAATTTCTGCAAAGCTCTTTTAATGGAGTTTTGTACCTGGAACATGTTAAAATAACATATTGACCAGACAGTAGACAGCCAGTGATCACAAAGAGTTGATGTACAGGCTGAGGTGAATGATGCGTAAAGTCTATAGCCTATTTTCCACAGCGCATCCAGCAGAGTAAGCCCAATTTTACTGCTTATCTACAGTCGCTCACCGGCTTTAGCTGGGGTAAGACCGGACTTACTCTTTAAATTGCTCATGCAGTTTTAAGATGTTGTGAGGCTTATGGCTCAAGTGCAAAATTATTACAAACAATTCAGGGTTTTTTCCCACCTTTTTCGAGTTGTGTCTATAAATAATATTTTTTTTTAAAGGTAATGAAAAAAGTATTTCTTTTGCTTCCAGGGAAATACATGTCAGGAATGTTAAAACTGCTGGGTGAAGAAGAAGAAGAAACACGAGAAAGAGAAGAAGAAACCACAGTGTAAAGTGTGTGTGTGTAAACTAATCTATAATTTATCTAGTCAGTAAGTAATAAACTGTCACGGCTGCGGCAGCAGACGTGTGGCGTTAAGAGGAGGACCCAAGATGCAGGTACAGGCTGTGATGCGAGTGAGCTTTATTCCAAAAGGTGAAAACATAAACAGAAGCAGAGATGGCCAGAACAGAACTAAGAGCAACCTAAACTGGGAATACTAACAAAAGAAACCACAAAACATGAACCGCAGGGGGCAACACAGGGCATGATAAGCAGGAAAACGCAGACAGACCGATGACGAGCACAGGAGAACACACAGTACACAGAGCGAAACGAGGAAACTGCACACAGGAGGGAGACACGGCTGAACCTAATTAACATGATGAGACAGTGAGGATGCAAAACTGAATACACTGACATAAGGCACAGACCTTCAAAGTAAAACAGGAAACTCAACACAAGTGCGGGGACGCAGACTCAGAGACACGGGCTTTACACAGACCTGACTCAACTGGAACAGAGGAAGCACAGAACCAACACCTAAGAACAAGCAACGCTAAACAGAATACGAACCAGAATAAACTAGAACATCAGATAATAATAATAATGATAAACACAAAACACTGGGTCAAATGACCCAGGACCATGACATAACTGATGTCCCGCAGCTAATGGCTTAGGGCAGAAATTATGAACCAGCCAACGCCACAGACTGATAGGAATCTATAGCACAAAAATGGCCTTTAGCCACGTGATGATGTAGAGCAAGCTGGTTATTGTTGCCAAATAAATCCAAACAGGAAACGCTTCGGCTCTCTCTTATGTTATTCTGCTTAAAATATACTTTTTATGTATTTATTTTTACTGTTTTATTGATTTGTTGTGTAGTGTTTTTCTGCACTTTGTCAAACGTGTTTTTTTTTTAAAGTGCTCTATAAATAAATTTGGATCAAACTGCATAGGTATAAAACGACTAGGTATAATTCACCACAGCATTAATTCAATTCAATTATTCTATTTATATAGCGCCAAATCACAACAACAGTCGCCTCAAGGCGCTTTACATTGTAAGGTACACCCTACAATAATACATACAGTGAAAAACCCAACAATCATATGACCCCCTATGAGCAAGCACTTTGGCGACAGTGGGAAGGAAAAACTCCCTTTTAACAGGAAGAAACCTCCGGCAGAACCAGGCTCAGGGAGGGGCGGCCATCTGCTGCGACCGGTTGGGGTGAAAGAAGGAAGACAGGATAAAACACATGCATTAGTTTGAATTGATGCCCTAGATTAGCAGTACAGGTAATTACCAAAATGATTTTTTATGTCCAAGGTCAACTGAATGTTTTATTGGTCAGAAATTGACAAAAAATCCTCATAACCTAAACTATTTGATTCTCATAAGTGTGGTACATATGAAAACATATAGAAAACACTGTATAAAGATTTTAAATATCATGTCACATTTGCCCTCTGACCTTTCCTTTAGGGTCAATAGATTAATCTGAAGGCCAGAGTGGTAATAATCTTTACAGAGTGCTAAAGACTGTACAGAGTTATTTTTCTTACTGTCATTGTTTGTATTGAGAACATGTAGGCATAGAGGTAATGACATGAGGATTCTGAATACAGTGTTACTTTGGATCAATGACCTCTTCTTCAAAGTCAGACATGATCAAACTTTCATAAACTCTTTTATATTTAAAACTATGCTTTAAATTCTTCTGCCTTCATTTGTATTTGCAACAATTTGGGAAATGACATCGGTTTATAGGGATTCTAAATATCACATCATAGTTTGCATCCAAATATAATGTCAAGTTTGACCTCTGACCTCTGCCTTTCTTTCAGATTGACCACAAAATGCGTTATAGAAAGTGTCAAGAGAAAGACAATGAGCTGCCTATACCGTAGCATAATATTAAATAATAACCATGTCCAGTTATTTACAAATCAATACCTATTATCCACCCCTATTACCTACTCCTACGCCATGTTCGTGTAATCAAAGGATCTGCTGTGCTACTCTTATCTGATCTTTACTGCGCTACAAACTTATTAAAGCATGGTTAAACAAAGAAACAAATATATACAAAATACAGTAATAGTCCCTTAAAAGTATATAGAGCCCAGCGAGTGAGCTGCTGTGGTGGAGGTTTGTGGTCTCTGAGTGCTTCTCGTTTTCAATTTTCAAATGTACTGTTTTACAAAAAGCAGATAAAATAGGAAAGCATGTTATTGTGTTTGATCAAGACGCCGTTTGTGAAAAGAAAAATTCGTTTTAGTGGTTGAATGTTAGCTTTGATTAGTTTCTGACTTCTCATTGAGGTCCAGTGTGCCGACTCACGTTTGTGCTTAAAATTGTGAATTCAGTTCAGCTCATATTTGTTTTGACAGATTTCTAAAATATCTATTTATTCTTATTTTTATTGCAGGTAGACTAACACATTTTTCTAAGCACTGTATATAAAACAGCCAAAATGAGATGAAGTGATTGTTATCATATATATGCTTTATAAATAGGGCATGTTGATGCCGTCAACATGTACACCTACACAAGTTATTTCACCCCCTGATTAGATGCCTTCTCAGGACCGTGTATGATTTATGCATATTTTAATTAAGCTTATTTGTTAGAGTTGTGTGTCAGTTCTACACATATTAATTTTTAATTCCAAAGTATACTGCACCAGTGTAAAATAAGCACATTTTACTCAATTAAATGTTACTAAAAAGAGATATGTAAAACCACGCAGGGCTCTGTTTGCTTCATTTGTGCATGCCTGGACTCATGCCCTGAAGCATAACATTTTTTCACTCTAGAGGAACCGCCATGTTCTCACTATTGAATGTTGTTTCAAATGTTTCTGAATTTAATAAGTAAGCATTTAATTATCATACATTTTTGCTTTTAGTGTGTCTCTTTTCATTTCAGAATGTGTTTTGATAGGAAAAGCAGTAGTTTCAGCTGTGTGCTATAATGGTTTACATTTATTTCATGCTAAATCTTTATTTATATTACAGGTTGTTTTTTTTGCTTTTTTTACTTGATGTTGTTCTTACATTTAATGTAATTCATTCTCTTTTCTTAGATTTCTTAGACTATAACTTGTGTTATATTGTGGATGCTTGTGGGAGATTTAGTGCCATATAGACTTACATTTATTGGCATCTCAAATTGTAGACTGTCTCTAAGTATTATTTATAATAAATAAAAAACAAACTTTTGTGGATTATTTAGGTTTTATGAAAGGGAAGGAGTATGGTAAAGTATGTATCTCACGTGTGAGTATATGTAAGAATTAAACCATTTTGCTCATTACAAATAGTATTTACAATTAAGGTACACTCAACATGAGTTAATTAAATATTTTTAAATATTCAATAAATAAACTAAATTTACAAGTTTAATTAAAGTTTAATCACTTGCCCAATTCAAAATTGTGGATGGGCTGGAGCGTGTTTTTGGTGTCATGGGTTCATGCTCACAAAGAGAAATTGACACCATTCACACCTACGGCCAATTTCGAGTCACCAGTTCACCTTCAGACATCTTGCCCTGGTAAACTTTGACACTTTGTCACTACAGGCCTGCGTTTTGAGGCAAAACAGAGACAATGAAAACAAAGTTTAAAAGTCATTATAATTTTTTATATTATAATCTAATTCTTCACAACTCTACCTCAAAGAACGAGAAGCAAGGCTTTACTTACTCAGGAGCTATTCTGCTGTCAATGAAACTTCATCGCTGCACAACTGGTCAGCACAGCCTGCTTTTAGATACAGCATGTGTGCTTTTATGAACTGTAGGGGTGCAGCTAAATATTGGTTTCGTTATCAATAATTCTTTTTGTTTTCTTATTTGAATGGTTACTCACTGATTAATGTAACTGAGGACTTATGACTTTGTATGTTGTTTTTTTAATTCTCCTTTCCCCCCTGCTTAAAGTCGTTTGCCGTCGTAGGTGCTTAGAAGCAAAAGGTGTTTATGCATTCTGTGGTTAAGATGCTTTTTGGTGACCTCCTGTATTTTGCAGCGTATAGTAGGTCAGCCAACAACAGAAGTCTAATTAGCCAGAATATCTGAAAACACCTGTTTGGCTCACAGGGGCTCTGCTGCAGTCTGTACATACAGACTGTGTTTACAGTGGTCTTTACTTCCACTACTTTATGCTATGTATGACACCTGGTATTTGACAGCATATCTGTGAGTTGTTTGCATTGAACAAATATCTTAGTCTAATGCAATCTGCCTTCTGCATTGTGGAAACAGCTATAGAGCTATGAGGCTGACTGTGAGAAGCTCTACATACTGTAGACATTATATAACCCACTGACCCAGAATCGTAATTTAATCCAGCATGGGCTTTGGATATGAAACACTTTAATCTGCTCTTCATTAGTATATTTTGATCTCACTGATAATTACTGACAGAGGTGAGAGGTCGCGATCTAACTGTGGGTTCTGGTTCCCCAAGCTGCCACCTTAATGTGACCTCTCAATTTACCATTATGTTGATAAAGGGTTCTTTCACCACCGTGAATTGGCTGGGTTAATTTTTCCCTCACAGAACTAAATGGGAAGATTAGCTTAACAAATTACGACTGATGAATGACCCATTATGAAAATCAAGCATCTAGGGCGATGATTACAGGCTACTTTGCCTGCTCATATCCTTGTTATGTGGCCAGTCACTGAGCTGACCTTGTATTATATCTGAGAGCAGCATTGGCTTTAACATAAAAGCATTTACTTGTGAGGGAATAAAGCTGAATTTTACTCGCTTTCAGTGGATGTTTGTGCTTACAAACAATGCTATGTTAACTTGACGGTTTATTTGTAATGTTTTAAACTTTTTAAATAGTCTTACCTTGACAATAAAACAAAGAGCTATTTGACACAATTATAAAAAAAACACAGAATTCATTTTACATGCATTTCATTTATTCTGAATTTTCTAATAACTAATTAGTAACTTCCCTGAAAAGGGCTTTTTTTTTTTTTTACTAATTAAAATTGATTTTTATAAAAGAACTGCTTAATTCATATTCATGCTAATATTTGTTAATTATTCATTTATTTATGCAAACTCCCACTGGCTTATTATGTGTTTTTTTTCCCACTCTCATTTTTTGCATGTTAAGTTCGTCTTCTGTCTTACCAGCATTTAATTAGAAATAATTAACTGGACAAAAAAAACCCCAACTGAACACTGTCTGAATGACATTAACTTTTATTCACAATTAGAAGCCTTTTTTCACAAAAATGTCACAGGAAATTGTTTATGAAATTACAGACCTGTGATGGAAAACATTTCCAAATCCACCAACGGTTGTAATTGTTGACCTCATTAGAGGCGATCAGTGAAATCTGCTGATAAATGTCACATCCGTCCGGCTTAGTACAGTATGTCTAGACTTGTTTTTGAAATCACTCTCCTCCATTAGGATGCTTTCTTTTGGACAGTGGCTTGATCAGAGCAGATAATATGCCTGCAAGAGTCTTGTCTTGTAACTATGGTGATGAGACACTCATGAAATAATTTCCCTTTGCATCACAGCCTGTAATAATAATTTAGGAGCAACTCTGTATAAAAAAAAAAAGTCTACATTAAACGTGATGCATTTTTATGTGAAACTGTTGGAGCCTTATTGCTTTATGTTTACCAAATAGAGTTGTACTCTCTACATACTGTGCACAGTCGACTTCCACACCTTGTATTTTAGTGTATTAGATATCCAATTAAAGTAACAACATACAGATACTTCATTACTGCACTTAAGTAAAATACAGATACCTGAAAATTCTACTTGAGTATTTATCAGACAACTTTTCATTGTTATGCCCTAAATTTTAACATATATATCTACTTTTCACCACAGGCTTGGTCATTTTTGTTTTAACACATCTGAGATGAGTTATTATTTCATGTCAATGCACAACTTCCAGATCTGAAACTGATTTGAACCTAAATAGGTACAACAATAACAAAGACAATCCTCCTGGTGTTTCCATCAGTGGTGCTCATCATACACCATGAAATAGGCTAAATTCTACTACTCCTACAGAAGCAGCGAGCATTAAGGGAGTAGCATTTTTTAAGTGGCAGGTGATTTTAAACGCAACGTTCCCAACAGCTCAACAAACATCAGCAAACGCACAAACTGTTTCTGTGCAGTTTGTCACACAGTGTGTCTGTGAGCTAAATGTGCAGCTGCTCTGTTTCCCAGGGAGAGGAAAGGGTGAGCGATAACTTCAGTCAGAGATGGAGGAATATGCACAAAATACAGGACAGGAGAAGAAGAAGAGTTTTATTAAAAGGTAAGGAGTGCTCACTGACAATTGATAGATGGGAAATTTAAAACTAACGGTGGTAACTGTGGTGACCTTTACTCTAATGCCCTATGTTGGATTAGTACAGAACAGCTGTGGTGTTTGTGGCCATCATCAAGACTCACCACAGCTAGCTATATACTGTCTACGGGTTGGAAATGTGATAGTTCATGCTTATACTGTATAATTTTGAATTCAGTTGTGCAAATCCACAAAGAGCAGAGGCACAGCTAGAGATGGGACTTGAGAATTGGTTTTTGTAGAGGACACTTGTTCTTCTGTAGGACAGAAATGACTGCATTATGCTGCGAACACAGCTCAAGCTCTTTGCAAGCTTCTGCCCAGACAGCTGCTAACTTGACTGTATGCTAACTCTAAGCTAGCCAAGAACCCAGAGTGATGATAAAGCTGAGTGAATACCAGATCCAGAACCTCAACAGGTAACAACAGCAGTGATGAGCAGTCAGACTGCAGCCTCCAACCTGTTAATGTTTCCAAAGCAGAATCACTGTGGACATCGCTTTAAAGGCTCTTTGTGCTGGTTTTCATCTTTGCTTTGTGTTCATACCTAAATACTAAGAGAAAGATCATATGTGTGCCTTTAAATAGATTTGTGTTGTATGAGGGACTGTAGCATATAGGTTTATATTGTTAAATAAAAATAATAAGACAATGCTTTCAGGTCATTTTTACAAAGAAATGTGAAAGTAACGCAATGAGTAGTATAAAGAATTACTTTCTCCAGGGAGTAATTAAATAATGTACTGCATTACTTTTAATAAAAGCCTCATGTGCATATAATTACTTTTT
>VOQK01038880.1:15821-30273 GCA_015052645.1 Benitochromis conjunctus
AGTTTTCTTTCCTCAAATTTATTGGAAATGCTGCAGCCATCGCAGACGTGTCTGACTGCTGAGCACTGAAAGCACACGATTAAAACACTGTTGCTTTTAAAATACTGTGAAACACTTTTTCATTTTCTTTGTGCAATATCATGCTGTGTGTAGTGAAGTCTTAGCCGCGGTTCCTACTGTTGTTGAAGGCTTTCATTTCAAATTAACATATCCACTTTCACATGCTGGCATTCGTCGCTTGTCGGTCGTAATACAGAATTTTGTTCAACAAGGTGCTGGAAACAGTCCTCAGAGATTTTGATCCATATTGATATGATAGCATTAAACAGTTGCTGTTATCCACTGAGTGTTTTCAGAGGACTTGGAAACAGTTGGTAATTGGTGCAAAAATGGATATATTATGAAAGCAAATCCTTCTCTAGGTCATATTTCTATTTTACAGGCATATTTCCACCTTAGTAGATGTAATTCTGTTACAAGCAAATGGGATTTGACAATTTCTCTTCAACTTAAGTGTCTTTTTGCAGAATCTATACATTCTCTTATAGTCTCTGGTCTCCCCAGCTGTTCTGTTCAGTCACTTTCACCGTCTCCTGGAATAGTTGAGCATTTTGGGAACCTTGCTTATTTGCTTTTTTTTTTAAGGTGGACCTAATGCAAGCAGCTTAGCATAAAGGCTAGAAAGTGAAACACTGTCAACTTTTACTTTGCAAAACACAAATTAAAATGCAATACTGAAAATGTTACTTTCCAGCATCTGTAAAGTAAAGTGCATAATTGACACTGAGGTTATACACTCACCAGCCACTTTATAAATTACAACTTCAGAAGACCTTCAGAGATGCCTTAATTCTTTGCAACATAGTTTAAAGGTGTTGGATAAATTCTTCAGAGACTTTCGTCCATATTGATATCACAGCATCACACAGTTGCTGCAGATTATTTAGCTGCACATCCATGATGCTAATCTCTTGTTCCACCACATCCCAAAGCTCTGTGTTCTTGTTTTCAACAAAATTCTGACCGAACCATCTTCATCTGATCATCAGACCAGGCAATCTTTCTATTATCCAATTTTGGTCAGTCCATGTGAATTGCAGCCTCAGTTTCCAGTTCTTAGCTGAGAGGAGTGGCACCCAGTGTGGTCTTCTGCTAATGTAGACCATCTGATTCAAGATTGAATGCATCTGGTCATTCTCCTCTGACCACAGGCCATCAAAAAAGTATTTTGTCCCAGAGAACTGCCACTCACTGCATATTTTCTCTTTGCCAAACCGTTCTCTGTAAACCTTAGAGATGGTTGTGTGGGAAAATCAGCAGTTTCTGAAATACTCAGACCAGCCCATTTGACATAAATAACCATGCCATGTTCAAAGTCACTTAAAACACCAATTCTTACCTGTTCTGTTGCCCAGCTTGAAATTAACCAGGTCATCTTTAACATGTCTACATGCCTAAATAAGTTGAGTTGCTGCCATGTGACTAGCTGGGTAGATATTTGCATCAACAACTGACCTGATATACTTTATGAAGTGGCTGGTAAGTGTGTGTTGGTCTATTTCTTGGCAAAGATAGCATTTTTATTAGCAGATCTGTCAAGTTCTTCATGCCAATAAACAATCAGCACGTAAGCCATGTAAAATGATCAACTGTTTTTGCACAAATCAAACAAGTCAAAGTATGTTAATTTGCAAATTTAACGTGTGTATAGATTTTCTCATCTCAAAACAGATCCAAGCCAGTTGCTTTGTTTTAAACTAATCAGCTGCTGAATCCAGCTCTTTGTTGTTTTCTTAATCAAACTTCTCGTTTTACATTTTGTGAGCTAAGCATACTTCCCAGAATGTCAAACTAATCTTAATTTTAATCTTTTTACCGTCCTCGTTCCTGGTGACAACTCCTCTCATGCTTTCTCTTGAAAATTCTTTGATTTTGTCTTCATCAAAACAGCACATAAAAATTAAGAACCGTCATCTAAGTTCTGACATCATTTTTCTCTCTGAAACCATTCAGTCCAATGTTACAATACATAGTGCGCTCTCTGACTGTTTTCAACAACTTTTGTTGCTTTTCGGAAAGATAAGTACAAAAGCATACTATTAAAAAAGGTCCCAACATCCTCTCAACAAGACCGGCACATATAACAAACATTATAAAACGATCACACAAACACACTCGCACATGATGCTCCTTAACACTCTTTGTTTAGGAGTGAAGAAGCCAGAAAACAACTACAGCTGATAATAAGTGTTCTGATGTATATGATAATATTTTAAAATGACTGGTTTACAAAAAAGTATTAATACAACTGGATTTTTTCCCTTTTTTTCACCACCAGAGTAATTTAAAGACAAACTTACATTAGAAGAAAACACACAGCCACTGTCTAAAATAATAATGCAACAAAATATGATATTACAAATAAATTAAAAACAGCAATATATTACACCGATATAAGCAACCCAACTTGGTTTGAGCTTTTACATTCAAAATCAGCCCATTGTTTGGTTTCAAGAGTCACACTTTTGCCTTTTTCAAATGCTTCCAAGCCAAAATATGGAGTTTTAATTCAAAAAACTTCATCTTAATGCTTTAAAAAGATAGAATAATGAATTAAATGAACCATAGCTAAACTGAACCCAAATTTATTCAAATTTAATTTAATGAGAGAAGCAGCAAACAAATGTACTCGCATTAAATCAGCTGCTCACTGAAACTATATAGTAATTATGGGCATGGCTAATCTCGACCTCACAGACCACCAAGTGGTCACTGCCATCACCCACACATGCTGCCGATTCATTTGATGTTAAAAAGTTTGTTCCCCTTTAGACTTCCAGCACTGCACACCGTTCAGCATCTAACGCCAATCAGTCAAACATGACACTAAAAAAATAAAAGATGGTACTTTTAAGTTGTGTTTTTGTAATTATCAGTGTGTTGTCATGTCTCATTAGTTGCTTGGGGAGTAGGAAAAATATTCAGTGTTTATTTAGTGCTGTAAACAGGTCTTTGATTATTGCTGAATTTGCCTGTTTTTACTGTTGTTTTAATGCTGGTGTAACCGAATGGAATGGCAATTATTTTCTGAATAATGTGCTTTAGACTCCAGCATGACAGAAATGTTCCCCTTCACCTCCACACGCTAATAACCAGCTATCTCCACATGGTGGCAGCAGTGACCACAAAAGGAAGAGGCAACAAAGAAAAAAGGGAGAAAGGGAGCAGACAAGCTGCAGATCGAACCCGTCCCTGCCCGTTGTTTCTGTTCCACTTGGACCCGTTTCTGTCTCGGCCTCGAGGCGGCTTTGCAGGGTTGGAAGCGGGGTTATTTGAGGGTTTGGTGTAGGGTGGAGAGTAAGGCCCATAACCTGGCCAGTCATCATTGTACCTTTCGCCATGATCTCCGCCCCCTGAGCCACTTCCCTCCTCACCTGAAACAAAGAAAGCACATTTTCATCTGATATATGGAGCAGATATAAGAATATCAAGTCAAAATTTTAGGAACACTCACTGTCCATGAAGTCCATGTCCTGCCCACTCATAGCATGCCTCAATTTATTGGTTACCACCCTCAGCTCCATGATCAGCTGCCTGGTCCTCACATCTGGACGGGCAATATCCACTTCCACCTCAGGGTTATTGATCTGGCTCACCAAACCGTCACCTGTCACATCTGGCAGGTACCTGAGCATATGCACAAAGAGGCATTCACATACATAGTAGCTTATTCTCTGCTATTTAACCTTTAGTCTTCTTAAGAAGAATAAAGGTTTATTCAATGCAAAGGAGATACCTTTTGTAATTAAATCTTTAATGGGATGAAATGAGATGGCTATGGCCAATCAGTCCCCTTGCTTTAGTCCAGACAGAAGCAGCATCATCTGATGGATTGCTGTGACATTTTGTACAGACACTAACAGTCACCAGAGGATTAATCCTACTGACTCTGGCTTCATGTGGCTGCCTGGACCACTGGGCTGACATTTTCGGTACACAGCACCATGTTTCAGCAGCTATTGGTTTGTTTTATGTCAAGCTTTACTAAATTTTTAATAACGTATGTATTGCTTTTTGCTTACAAGACAGTAATCTGCATCACATATTTTTAAAGTTACAATCTGGAATGCCCAAAGGACGTTTCACAGTTATTATTACTTATTGTATATGTGATAATATAAGATAATTATAGCACAGCCAGCACATCTGGTTTGAGTCCGAAGATGGATGTGCTTTTATATAAAATGATGACTGATGCAGGTGGACGATCAGTTCCCCTCTTTCTGTGTAACACACTCACTAGTGTTTCTTCTCAAATGAGCTTGATTCATTGGTGTGTGCACAAAACAAGCAGACCCAGGTAGAGAACATGTGGGTGAGTGGCGGTGGCATAATTAAATAAACTCAGTTCCATCTGTTGCATCCTTCCACCTCTGCGCCATCACTCACTCGCTCACTCCTCCTCCTCCGCCTGTACAGACCCTCCCCTCAGCAGTCTTTTGCTCTGATCTCGCTCACCTCCCCCGGGTCTGCCCGTTCCAGCAGCGGTCCTCATTAGTGACGTCGGCAGCCATCTTCTCATCGTTGCAGATGGTGTGTGGGAGGGACACCCAGAAGCCCCGCATGGGCCGCAGTCGCTCTTTCAGCTCGGTAACCTGTGTGGAGGTGGAAGGAAACTGGCTATGACTCAGACATGGTTTTAAAGTATCTTTGTATGAAAGCTGCAGGGCTGATGCTGGGTAAAGGTAAAAATCTAATACAGCTCTGCTTCTGGGTCAGCTCTTAAACGACATTTCTTTTCAGTCTTATAAACAGATATAAATACCTTCGTCTGTGTTCTGATCTTAAGCTCTTTTTTATTTTTATTTCTATCTTGCAAGACCTCACTCCTAGAAATGCTGTCTGGGCTCTAACCACAGGGCTCTCTGTTATTAGTCGCTCTGAGTTATTTTAGTGTTTTGGGTTTTTTCCCTTTTTTTCCCCCTCGATCTGAATCAAATTCATGTGCAGGGTAAACATGTGTGACACTCTTACAGTTTTATCCTGACATATTTAAAGAATGCTCAACACAAAAGGGTAAATTGTGCACCACTAAAACAAGTAGTATCTATTTCTGTATCAACGATGTGCCAGATTACTCACTGTAACATGTGAAAAGTGCCACTTATCATGAACCCACCAAAAACTGTCACTCAACAGCATTCTCAATCCACTTCAAAGGGTTTTATCTGGTTTCATTGTCTCTCTTAGTGAAAAAGCACTAAAAGTCCAATGGATGGTACTTACCAAGCACCAAATGGCAAATACAGCAGAAATACAATCATTTTAGGCCTTAGCTGATTTTTTTTCTTGTCTTACCTTTATTGACTAGTAAGTGCAACCCAAGATTAAGAATTTCTACTGGTACCGAGTCACCGTGCTGTTGGCTCCTTACCAGTCGATCCAGGTTGGTGCCTGCAGCAGTGGTGGGTTTCTCTTCAGGAGTGTAGGTGCGGAAAGGCCTCCTGTTGCCCCCGGACTCTTTGGGCGAGCGTTTGGACCTTGCTGGAGCTGGCCTGGGGTTTCCACAGCCTTGAAACACCTGAGGTACACAGCAACAACAGTATAATTAAACAGCTGTATAACACATATTTTAAGATTCTTCTATGCTGTGTCAAGAAAACGGAACATTCTCAAACTAATACGTGATTTCTTAGAATTTCTTCTAACAACACCTGAAGAATACGTGCAAAAGGCTTGGTGCTTTCTTCAGAGAGAAAAAAGAAGCTTTGATTTAAGTTTTGGATTAAAGATTTAAAAAAAAAAACACCAGGGACCTTGGATTTCTAGGGAAAAGAGTCAATGACGTCTACAGACAAAACTGTTGCAACTGAACAATGTAACACTTTTGAAAAAGCTCCCCCTAACCTCAACAGTCACACTCTGTTAGAGTGCAGTCATACAAAGCTGGATTGTAAAGCAGAGAGCTGTCTGTTCCTTAAAGCACTACCAACACAAACCAGGAGCTTTTCTGTTTCTAACAAGACGTGGGTGTCTCTCTGGTGGATTCACTCCTGGGATGTCTGCCATGTTTTAATCATACTCCGAGGCTATCGTGTTCTCATCTTTACTGCATGCTGTCTCATTAGAAAGATTAAAAATGAAATTAAACAATAATTAAGATTACAGCTTTTGCTTGAAGATCCGAGATGATCATTTGCATGTCCTCTCAAAGGTTCAGTTAACATTTCACTTGATTCATTCCCAATTGCCAAACTCTGGGAATGCAATAAAAAATAATATAACAACGCTCATTTGGTTTTCATTTTTATGTCCTGCTGTGCTTTCTTACTTTGCTGGAGATGCTGACACTGTTTTCCTGCATGTGCATAATGGCCTCTGACACTTTGACAGAGATAGAGTCGGCTGCAAGCTCCATGTTGAAAGGCCCCTCCAGCTTCTCTGAAACCTGGTACAGAGCATCTGAAAACCATACAGATGGTAGGGTGATAAAGTTTGCTTTGACTTTAGTTCTCACTTTCAGGTAATATACAGAAGAAAAAAAACTGTGTGTAGGTGGGCTTCTGTAGAGCCTGATGAATGTCAACACAGTGATTCCTGTGTCTGGAATCTCCCCCCTGGCCAACCAGCTAAAAGAGTGTGATTTACATCTCTTTAGGGGGTGTTCAGTAAGATAAAGAAGCAAGCTGTCAAAATATAAAGAGAAGCGTGAAAAAGAGAGGAGAATGGTGGTCAGACAAAAGGCTGCATGAGGGTAAAATGGTTTTGAGTTCAGCAGGCATGGATGGAGTGATGAAAGGTAAGAGGAAGCACTCTAGATGAAAAGAAAAAAATAGAGGGAATGTATGGGTTTGATGAAACGAGAAAGGAAACACAGGAAGACAGATCAATTGTGAAGGAGCAGAGATGCATGAATGATTAATGGAGGAGGAACTCATTAGGGAAAAGGACGTGAAAGTAAATGAGTGGCAGGGGCACAAGAAAGGATCCTACTTTTTAGGATGTCTGGTTTAATTGTGATGATAATCATTCAAAATGCTGTTTAAAGCAGATGCTGACTCTTCTGTGCTTAAGGATCTAAAAATGATGCTGAAACTAAGGTTGTCGAAAAGCTTTAGCTTTTCAAAATGTACCATCCATCACCTAAAAAAAATCACATATAAAGCTGTTCCATCACCCACCAATGAAATTGTTCCATTCGGTGTCCAGGTCAGCCTGATTGGCTAAGCAGCCCTTCATCACGTTAAGGCACAATGAGCGGCAGGGGCGCACGGAGGGCATTCCTCGACACAGTGGGCAGTACCACTGACGCATCAGGCCACGCACGCACTCTGAATCTGCAGTTAACTGCAGAAAACAAAGCACAGAATAAAACAGATTAAACACACAGTGACCATTACTGCAGCTGCTTAACAAAGAGGTTTTACATATTTGCAGCTCCAAAAGTCAACCATAGCCAAAGAACTTCAAAGTTACGATTAGAAAAACTAATTTACTCAATTACCAGTTCACACTATAGGGCCAGCAGTTTAGCTTGGACTTTAATTTAGATTTTAAATTAAATGTCTGATAATCTAATAAACAGGATTGCTCTATTGTCTAGACTAACTACTGTGTTTTTGATTGACTAGCCATTTAAACAAGAACATAATGAAAGGGTAAAATTGCTTGCCAGTATGCTTTAGACAACAGAATATCATCAATGCCATCTTGGATTCAATATTCCATTCCAGATAACATGAGGAGATGCTGAATAAGAGCCACTTGCCTTTGTTGCTTTGTTGACAATGTCCCGACCAGTAGCAAGCCCTTGAGATAACGCTCTGGCTGCTATGAAAGCCCTCGACACCTGAATATCAAACCAAATATAACAGATTAGGGCCATCCTGCTATATAAGTATATATCAGCTCTGTAGATTTTACTATATACACACTTGTACACGAAGTTTGCGAGGGACATCCCCAAATGGTTGCAGCTGTTCAGCATGCTTGCTGACACACTCGAGGTAGTCCTCACTAAACTGATACTGGGGGTTTACCAGAGAGAAGACCCGCTCCACAAGTCTGGACCAGAAATCTGACAGCACCTCTCCCAGACTCACACTCCCCCCTGTGAACAATAGAATAACAGTAATGTTATATTAGAATATGGGTTTTTTTCTGATAAATGCTTTGAAAAAGAGTCACAGCAAGTAGGATGGATTTCACCACGACGATGCTTTTTTTGCTGATGGAGATTTAAAGAAAAATTTCCCTCATCTTCTTCCAATAAAAGCTATGTTAAACTATAAAAACCATCAGATAAATTACTTTGGTAACTAGGGAAGTATTTGAACAGCTAAAAGGACAAAGGAACCATGCTCAGATCTTTATGTGTGCTGTTTACTTTGCATTCAGCATCCTAATGACTAACTGCTGAAGCATGTGCATTAAAATTCCAAGGTTTATGAAGGAAAATACAGAAAAATACTTTTATAAATACCCGATTCTTTTACTAAAGTGTTTTCTCCTTGACTAAACACACAGTACAAGCTATGGAGAAGTCTGATTGACATCGCTTTAAATGTCTCATTTAATAACTTTTTGCTACATTTGAGAAATAATAGTTTTAGGGAAAAGATGGAGATTTTAGAGCAAACTCTTTCCTTATTTAAATAACACTCTAGCAAAGTAGTATGTCTCACTTTGGTGAAAAATATTGCAATCAAATCAAATATAACTGGACAAAACTTAACCCAGAACTTGCTGGTTAATAAATGAACACAGTCTTTTAAATGATCACATAAATCTGAATACTAAATGTTTTCTGCTTTTTAACATAATAGTATCCATAATGTGTTGTCTGCTTGGGTGCTTGTACTGAATGAGCATGTGAATCTCCAATCTGTAGTCTACTATACTGCCTTAAATTAGCCATACATGCTGTTTGGCAGAAAAGGACAGGCTGACTTAGCAGCCTACAGATGGAAGAGTCAGCGAGCGGCTGTGAAGCCAAAAACAGAGCGATCCGGAGCAAAAATAGAAATGGTCTGGCATCTGCGGGAATCCAATTTTCGCTCTCCTTTATTTCCTCCAGTTTTTCCTGGCATGTCGGTTCCCCTCAAAAGACAATGATGCTTTTTTTTACCGCTGTCCATAACTGCTGATTTACCACAACATGGACGTGGACTGTCTGAACTATACATAAATGTCAGTTTCGGAAGGAATTATTGTACCTCTTTAAACAGAGATTAGCTTTTTTAAACATTTCCCTGCAGTTATTCTTTCCTCGTGGTGGTGCTGGAGCTCAATGTAGACTACATAAACCAGGTGGGTTACTTAAATTAGTGTGTGTTTATAACACTGTGGAATAGAACGTGGATTTTTCCCTCCATGTTGTTTGGATTGGAAACTAGTGATTGCATTTGTGTTTTAGATCAGTAAACCATCATTACATCCCTAATCTCCTTGTTTTACATGGCAGAGCCAACCAAAGTCCACTCAGCATCCAGCCTGACAACACTGTGCACTTACTTGGTCACTTACTGTGCACTTATCAGGGCAGTTATTTTCAAGGATTATCTAAATTGCATGCGTAGAACTGCCAAAAATTTTGCTAAAAACCACGTACAAAGTTTGCTGATTTGTGGTATTTGCCTTCTCTTGGTTGCCCCTCTCTTCAATAGAGTATCACTTCCTGTTCCTGTTGTTTTTCTGTAGCCAATTTGTGTTTTCTCTGTGTCTTTAGGGAGTTGCTGGCTCAGCTTGTAGCCAACTAGCTAGTAGCATGGCATTTTCACCTGTCCCTCCTGCACTTCCTGCTCATCCCAGATGTTTAGTTATTCCATAGCCTCCTTTAGTAATAACAATACTTGTAATAAATGGCAGCAATCTTACACTCCAGCTTGTTAATCAACCAAAGACCCAGACACAGTTTTAATTAATTTCAAAGTCTGGTGCTTAGCCTTGCCCACCTTTGCTGAAAAACTCAAAAAGCAGTGTTATTTCTTATCATCTATTGTTTCCGTCTGAATTCTCAGATAAATTCAGTTAAAATAAATATTGGTGGTGATTTTAACATCCATGTAGATGCTAAAACTGACAGCCTCAACACTGCATTTAATCTATTATTAGACTCAGTTGGCTTCTTTCAAAATGTAAAATATCCCACCCACCTCTTTATTCACATTCTAGATCTTGTTCTGACATATAACATAATACTGAACATTTAACAGCATTTCCTTAAAACCCTCTTTTGTCTGATTATTTCCCAATAGCATTTAAGTTTACAATAATGGATTACACAGCAGTGGTGAATAGATATCATTACAATAAATGCCTTTATGAAAGTGCTGTAACTAAGCTTAGGGATGTAATTCATCCACTGTCTTCTTCTTCTATGCCTTATGCCAACACAGAGCAGAGCAGCAACCAGAACACTACTCCCACAGAGGTCGATTATCTTGTTAATTATTTTACTTCTTCACTGCATACGACTCTGGATACTGTAGCTCCTGTAAAAAAAGACAGCCTCAAATCCGAAGTTTTGACTTCCTGCTGTAACTCTCAAATGCGCACCTTAAAGCAGATAACTCATAAGCTGAAGAGGAAATGGCGTCTCACTAATTTAGAATTCTGTTATAAAAAAAAATAAAAAAAAGATACTTTATTGATCCCCTAAGGGAAATTCTTCTCTGCATTTGACCCATTCACTCAGTGAAGCAGTGGGCTGCTGTGAATCCAGCACCCGGGGAGAAGAGTGTAGAGACAGTACCTTGCTCGGGTACCTGAGGATAGCAGTTCAGTGGATTCGAACCCCCGACCTTCCGATCATGAGGCGAACACTCTACCTACTGAGCTATCTCTCCTCCAATAATGGCTGTGATCCAACCTAGCTGACATAGCTTTGCCAAAAACATTAATTATCTGACTCTCTATGACGGTCAAGGTGGACAAAGGAGTGCTAAAACCAACCAGAATAATATCTGCGAAGCTCCAGGAAAAGCTCTTGGAAGACATGTGCGTTTTGGGTGAAGAGCAGGCCATAGGTCTTGGTAAACATCTGGTTCATAGACTTCTCTGAAAGCTCTATAAGCTCTCTGAAGAACTCTGTGCAGAGACAGAAAAAGCAGCGATTAGATACAAACTGGTCACCCACCTTCTTTTTCTCTAATATCTCAGCCAGGTTTCTATGTAGGCGCTCCCTCACCCTCCTCCCCTCCCTGAAAGATTAACAGCTCAGATCATGCACACTGGTAAATGGGTTTAACAAAATGTACTCTATTTAAAATCCATCTTTAAGACTCACACGCAGTCTCCCACTCCTTAAGCGTCTTTACATGACTCATCATTATATATTATATAAAAGTGTGAGGAAGGGTGATAGCAGTCTACTGCAGGTAGGAGGAGAAAGTGTAAATTCAGCTCTGTACTGTGGCTGCTACAAACCTGCAGCTGTAGACACATAATTTGAAACAATGACTGATAAAATCTCCCAGATACAGAGCGCTTTTAAAAATGTCTGTATGACCCTGGCAAAATCATAGCAGCATAATCATGGTTAATTCAGCTTAGGCAAGCAGGTTCTATATTTTTAATAAGAGGCCTCAACTGGGGTTTTCTCCAGTTAAATATGGTGTTTAGCTGCATTATAGAAAATGTTATTTAGAGCTAAAAAGAAAACGCTAGAGACTAAAATGCAGGATAGCTTGGTCCTGGTTGCTTCACTTGTAACTAGTTTTATAATCAGTCTCTTATGAGTAGCCACTTGTATGAAAATGCCTCACAGTTGCTGAAATTACATAAGTAACAAGCATTTTAATATATATCCATTATGCTGAGCTGTGCTGTGCTTCAAGCATTTAGCAGTCATTTTAATAGCTCAGAAGTATCATCTGAAGTAAATTAGGAAGGTAATTTTTTAATTAAAACTCACTGGTTTAATTTTGGGGTATTTTTTCACAAACTATGGTATCAAAAGTAATAACTAGGTTTTAATCAGCTTCAAATCAAATAATGCTCCCATTACAAACACGACAGCTACGAAAGTGTCAGTCTCTCACCGTCAAACCTGCGGTGTCTCTGGGTAAAGGTGGTCAAAAGAAACTGGCTGTTGTCTGAAACTGCTTTGAGGAAGTCCCTTTCGCTCTGCTGGGCCAGTGTCTCCTCCATCTGACTGGAGCAGCAAGTGTAGTCCTGAGGACAGAGCCGCAGGTGCTCACCTAGAACGAACATAAAACCAGGCCATAAGAGAAAGCAAAGATTGATCACACAGTTAAACCTATAGTGAGAAATCCGATTCCCTTTGGTTTGTTAACTATATGTAATCATATGCTTCTACTTTAAATATGCACTTGGTTTTGTGAAGCACTTTGTGCTGTTTTTATGAGTAAAATGTATTATTAAGAGCAAGGCCAATTTCCATTACGGAGGTCAAAGCTGATTTTTTTTTTTAGTTTGAAAGTCAATTCCTCCACTTGTCAGTCCATTCAGTGGGGAAATCTTATTAAAGATAACGCCGTGATAGAAAAAAATTTTAATTTCCATGCATGAATTATTCAACTTCAATCTGTCTTTCTTTGTCAGCCCAGGTTGGGTCTTTGATATGTCTGAGGTAATGATATATGCAAACCACACACAGGAGGAGGGGGGATAACACACAGGAGCACTCAAAATATGCAAAAGGCTTGAATTCTTTGTTTCTACAATATTGCATTCAACATGAATATTGCGCCTGTTAATAGAGCCGAAAGTCTGATTCCTAACTCCACCTTGGCCGATGTTCCTCTCTGCCCCTTTTGTTCTCCCTGTGTCTCTCACTATTAGCCCTTTCTCATCCCTCTATTTCCATTGCTAAACTGCCTCCCTTCATCCTTCACTCTCCCGGCCATCTGCTCCCCTGGCCCACGGGACAGTGAGCCAAGACTCAGGCAGTGATAGCCCAACATACACACACACATACACACACCCACAAAAAAAAATCAATTCTGCAGTTGCCTCACACACTAACCTAAATTGCTTCGAAAGAAAGGGGAGGGGGGAAAACACTTGAAACACACATTTTATTCACAATCCCTTTTAAAAGCAGCGCTATGTGTGTCTGAGAGGAACAGACACATCCGCTCACTGATTTACATGCAAAGCTAAACCTCCAAGAAGTAAGCTACATCTTCACTCTGTCATTTGCACCCTCACATGGTCAGACATTTTTATTTTGAACAATTTAACATATAAAACCCACTTTCCTGTACCCCCTCCTCCTCTGTTCTACCCCATCACCAACTTCAAATTATTCAAAATCCAAGTGTTTGCAATCCGCATCCAATCTTCTCATTCTCAAAATAAGATTATCAGCAGTGAACAGAGCCTATGGGTGTATATGAAGGGATTTAACAGTGAGCCAAGTAGGCAAAGACTAATTAGGGGCGAGGTTCTTTGTTGCACCGGTGTTGGCAATTTGCTCATCCCCTTAATCATCCTATTTAAACCGCACAGAGAGGTAGGAGGAGGAGGCGGGTGTAATTTGTTTTAAACCATACTGCATTGTTTCTCCTGGGGGGTAAAAACTCACCGTGGTGATTCTACAACGGCTCTCTGGGGCGTTTTAGTGAGTTTGGAGCCACCTTGTACTTCTTTATCACTTTTCTACAGAGATTTGTTGCGTTTGTGTTTATAGGACATTTCCTGCTACAATATTCCCTTAAAGATGATTGCAGTGCGGAGCAGAGAGTTTACACTGACCTTAATGTGCATTATGTTATTTTTATCCCATGCTGATGCGCCTACATTTCTGCTGCGACATAACTGCACCCTACCCTGAAATTTACAATTAAACCTTCCCCATATATATAATTACAGACTGTCCTGTGTGGGTCCCGAGAACTGTATAGTTTAATTTATTCCCGCTTTGCGGTATAGGAACAGTCTTACCAGAAATTTGAGTCAGCGGAGCGGTGCTTGTGCTGTACCCCTTCTCCAAGTACACCTGCCGGGTGTCCGAGCAGCTTCTCCCCGCTGCAGCCAAAGTGCTCCGGGTCCCTAAAAGGGCAACAGCCGTGCAAAGAAGTACAACCACCCGATGAGTGGGCAAAGACACCCTGGTATCCATCCTCACTGCAGGACTTAGGAAAAAAAAAAAAAAGAGACTCCAGTAAAGGGTTCAGATGAAGCCAGACTGCGGTGGCAGCAGCTTATAAATGAATGAATGTCTGGCCGGTTTAGATGCACGCAAAAGTGAAAGCAGTAACGGGATCCCAAATCGTCAGTCGTTTGAAACAGTCATAGTTTTTCCCCAATAAGTGCAATGAACATCCGGGCCGGGCTTTTACATCACAGACAGGCCTGCGTTTCCATCGGCCGTGTTCATTTAATTTGTCCTTCCTGGGAGACCCGCTGTTGTACGTAAATACTCGGGGAGTGTGAATGAGGTGCTCCCGGCCTTAGCATCATCTGACAAGCAAACTGCGTCAAACAC
>VOQK01038888.1:8651-35623 GCA_015052645.1 Benitochromis conjunctus
TGCATGGCTTTTTTTTTTTTTTTTACACTGCAAGTTAAAAAACGTTTTTTTCTTTAACTGTATTTTCTTTTCTTCCATCTTTTGAAGCTTTTGCTGTGGTTCGAAAGGCTCTTAAAATTTACATAATTAAAAATCCAGTGGTTCAAGTAATTTTCTGCCTAAAGGCTCGTGAAGAATTGATGTGTGTTGTGTTCAGGATTTAAGCGTGATTTTCTTTCTGTTGCAGTGATGCTGTTTCTTTTCCTGTCCTTTTTTCAAATTGATAAACTCACTCTCAGCATGAAAAATTGATGACCCCCTTTGTGTGCCACCCCCTCTGCTGCACTGTTTTGAATTGAAAGGTAAGTGTTGGCTCACAGCCAGTTAACCACTAATGGCACAGGACAGCAAGCTTCCACAGGGCCTCGTGGCAGGTAAGGCACTGTGTTAAAAAGCCCATTATGCTAATGCTCATTCTGCTGGGGGAGGGTGGGGAAGATCACTATGACACTTCTCATCTCTATCATTAGTGACAGCACATAGAGAAGGAATGGAGAAGCTCTTTACTGAAACCTGAGCCTTTTCAGAAGATTTCAAATGGGATCTGAGGGAGGTGTGGGCTCTTCTCTTCTAATGGGCAGAGCCTTGAGGGCTCATTTCCCCTGTTGAATGTAACACAGACAGCGTATGATGAAATTCTATGCTTATTCTGGAAAATCCATCAGTTTAGCATTAAGGAACAATCAGAGTAGCTGTTTATATGCGGAGAATGGGCTTCTGCCTTTTTAAGAGGTGATTGGTGTTTTCACGTGCATTTTTTTTACTGCACTTAAGAAAAAAAACTAAATGAATAAATACAGGAGATGTATAATGGAATACAGGAACTGACCTCACAGCCCATTGTTCATTCAGTGGTGTTAGTTTCAGTCATTGTGCAAACGTACTGTTTATAAGGTGGGAAACCTGCAGTCAGCTGAGACTGAAGAAGTCACCTGGATGAGTGACGAAACGTTTCTCTCACTGAAAACATCCAGATGAACAGAACCAACCATTTGGGAATGCAACAGCTCACTTTTTGTTTTAAGACCTGCTACACTGTTGTTCAATCTATGATTGTAGTCTGTTGTTAGGAATCGCAATGACGTCAAAATGTATCATGCATAATTCAAGTTTTCAGGTTTTGTGGATCTAAATTATATGTTACTGTCATTCAGTTATAATGATACAATATGTTTCCGGTGTTCTGGGTGCATAAACACTACAAATGGGTGATTTAGTAGGTGGTTTCTAGACAACATGTTTACATCATAATATCAAAACCTGCCTTATGGGTAGTTTTTGCTAGGCTGGTTTCACTCATGTATGGCACAGTGATGTATGGTTAATTTGTCTTGTTTTTCTTAATATCTTTATTATACCACTGTATATAGTCAGATGACAAAAATATAGATACACATAGAAATGCATATGCTATGATCTTTTTAGTAAGATGAGAGCCTTTACTGGTGAACTCTTCCATCCATAATCCTGCAGTGGGTTTGACTGATGAGTTGACCGTAGATCTGAATTTGAGCATGAATGGTTGTTTGTCTTTATGTGTTAGCCTTGCAACAGACTGGTGACCATTCCAGGGCATATTCCTCTTCTTACCCTTTCACAGCTGCAACAGGCTCCAACCCTAACCCCCGATGGATGGATCGATAGTTATTTAAAGTTAGTGCTAAGATGGTAAACCCAAATTGGTAAGCAAACAATGGGTGAACCAATAAAATAAAAAAAAATATTCAAGAAAAGGAAAGTGATTTCCTGCAGCATGCCAGAGTCATGGATATATTAGTCACCAAGTGAATAAGTTCTTGTAGTCAAAATATTAAAACAAAGAGAAAAACAGATGGTTTTAAGAAATGCTAAATGACCAAGGTCTGTGTGGGAGTTTGTGGTGTCTCTTTAATGAGAAGTGGAGAGTCCTTACCAACTGTGATCCTAGGTTTAAGAAACCAACAACCAACAAGTGTCTTGATGCATGCTCAATCATCCGGGTAAGGAAATCTCCAAAAGTTGATTCTGTTCATCTGACATAGCGTTTTCAGTTTACATCTAGATTAACAGAATCAACTTTCTGGGGCAACAACAAAGTGGTCTGGGTTTATATGTATGTCTGATCCACAGTGAGCAAGACTTTCACAATCTGCAGCTAGTACTCATAGTACCAGATGACACAGATCACTGTCAGATGGAGTTTTAAGTGTCCTTACTATGTTATTTAAAAATGTAATAATATTACATTTCCATCAAAACACATGGCTGCTTTAAATTTTTGTGAAACATAAATGCACATTAAAGGTTAGACTAGAATGACCTGGATAACCTGCTTTCCACTGCAAACTCATAAAGAGACGACAGGTTCCACATACACTCGAGCAGAAGGAAGCAGAAGAAACCAAAGGTGAGGCAGAGGGCAGTATCAGTGAGTGAAAAGTTACACATAGAGACAGAAAGCAATTCCTACAACATACACTCAAAAACATTCAGGATGGGTTTCTAATGAGCTTCTAATGAGTGTCTGAGGGCCCTTAGGTGAGTTATTCTCTAATGAGAAATAAAAATAAACATTTTTAAACTACCTTTGTGAATGCGTTATATTCAAAAAGGTCTCCTCTGGTAGGATTGTTGATCTATTTTCTGAAGGACATTTGGGCCTATGCCAATTTCGTTGACAATTTTTGGATCCTTCACCTCACTCTACGGTAAAAGGTATACTTCTCCTATGGTAATGGGTTATTAGTATAGAAGAGCACTGTCTGTATGAAGTGTTTATACTTTCAAACATTATCCTCACAATGTGACATTTTGTCTCCGGTTTCATCAGAAACAAAATAAAAACTCTTTACCACATCAGGTGGTCTTAATGTGCAATTTCACTGAGTATTTCAAATAATTCAACATAAATTTGTTTCGATAGTTTGTTAAATGCACAGCTCTGTAGCGTGCCATTGTTACCATGTCACCCTCTTTTGTTACTAAAAACAGACATGCAATACAAATGTTTTAAACATACAGTAACACTGAGTTCTTACTGAGACTGTGAGCTCAGGTACAGTGAACGAAAAATACCTGCGATACCTGAAGCAAGCAGGGGTGAGTCTAAGATGAGATGTAAGGCCTTTGAGGAAGACAGAGTAAAGGTACATTTTTTATGCCTTAGTTTACATTGCATATATATCTTACGTTATTTGACCTTGACTGTACTTGAGATTATTTATAAGTTTAAAATGTTTTCTTTAAAAAAATAAAAAGTTAATACGGCATGTAAATACCAAAAAATCTTTTTAAAAATGAGCAATTTCTAAAATGGAAACCAACGAGTAGTTCCTTTAGAAAGACCTGTACTTTTTCTCTTTTGAATATTTATTAATTATCATCAATGAGACGAACGTATTTCTTGTCTGATTAATCGTTAGATTACTCGATTACTAAAATAATTGATAGCTACAGCCCAAATTTAAACTCACCAACCACTATAGGTACACTTTGCTTCTGCTCGGTTTCCAAGCAGAGTGCCAAGACGTTTCTTGTAGTTGGTCACCAGAATTGCACACATCTCACGAAGGATTTTGGTCCACCCCTCTTTACAGAAACTCCCTAAATCTTTTACGTTTCTTGGCTGTTGCTTGGCAACTCGATGCTTCAGCTCCCTCCACAGATGGTTATAGGATTGAGGTCTGCAGACTGGCCAGGTCACTCCATGGCAGCATGGTTTTTGGTCATTGTCACACTCGAGGCTCCATCCATGACCCATCATCAGTGTTGTGGGACGGAGGTTCTCGACAAAGGTTTTATGGTGTATAACCATGTCCATTGGCCCCTGAGTGTGAGCTAGTCATCCTCTACCCTTAGCAGCATCAAAGCATTATGGTTTCTACCTCTGTTCTTGACTGTGGGCATGTTCTTTGGGTCATACTCAGCATTCCTCTTTCTCAAACATGTCAAGTTGATCCCAGAGAGCTCGATTGTGGTTTCATCTGACCAGAGCACTTTCTCCCAAAACTTCTCTGAATCATTTAGATCTTCACTGGCAAACCTAAAATAACCCATGTAAAATCCATCTACATGCCCAGTACATCTAATGGCGACTGCAAGAATTTAACAGAACATTTTGACATGCCTACATCTTTTGAAATATTGAAGATTTCCTTGGTGTACTTTTTAAATGATATGCATCTCTGAATATGACAGTTCAAATCTGTTTACCTCTGGATGTGGGCCAGATAAAACTATTCAAAACACCAATCGTAATTTGCATCAGATGGCTGTTGTAACAAGGCCAGTTCATCTTACAATTATTCAAAATGTTGAGCGCACCAGCATCACATGTAAAAAACATGAATAAACCAAGAGAAATGTAGTCGGAATTTGTCCACTCTTTTTTTTCACAGCCAATGAGCAGGTGTGCGAGAGCACTGGTTGCATATCCAAAGTGCATTGTCACATCCCATTCTTTACTTTGTCTGTGCAATATATATATCATCTCACAGCTTTCAAACTTGGACCACCTGTCTAATTGATGCAGTGTAGCTGGGCACTGGTCCCACCATGAGTCCCAGAGAGGTATAACATGAGCTGCACCGCCACCTGCTTGATTGCACACAGAGTATAGTGGCAGTATGTGTAGCCAAGGGGATTTGCATCAGCTTCAGACAAGCAGATTGCTTTTTTTTTTGCCTTCTAAATTTTACACCTGGTTAAGGTTGTGTAAAGGTTGACCACATGATAAATATTTCAGACTGGAGTATTTCTTTTTCTTTCGAAAGACCAACGGATGACACTGTATTGATTCCCTCACATGGAAAAGTCACACAAATCTTTTTTTAGCTAATTTTGAAGTTTTCTGAATCTCTATCCCTCTTAATAAACAATCTGTAGCAGGATGAGTGAGGAAATCATCTATTTTTGTAAATGAAGCATCTGCCTTGAGGCCCCCGAGAGGCAGAGGGAATATGATCTGTTTTCTGTTCCTTTGATTTCTTTACCTAATGCACATCATTCCAGCTAAGCTTCAGCTGAGGTAAATATTTTATTGACTTCAATTATTGTCTTAAAACACATTTTATACAAGTATTAGATGCAAATCACTGAATATTTAGTACTCAACAAGCAATCTTGAAAGTACATACACTAATATCACAACAGTAGCATGAAAAATATAATGTGAAAAGTATAGAAATTAGATATTTTCACAATAACGTTGAATATCTTACTCTACAGCAAAGCTCCAAGTCGACTGCCAGAAGTGTAGTGTGCATGAAATAAAATAGTAATTAAAAAGATCTGTAGGTGCTTTCGCACGTTTACTCTTAAATGTGGTATAAATATAACTAATTGAATAACCCATTGCAGTTTTTGCTGTGCAGGCTGGATACTGGCCAACAGCCCAACAGGAAAAATATAATTAAGTTGGATTTGTGGGTTTCTGCAAACCACAGATATGTAAAATTGTCAGTATTTCACAATTTCTTTCTTTTCTTGTATTATCATTTATAGATGTGTGTATAAAGTGTTTTCATAAGTCAATGAGATTTAAATTTTTAATTTTTCAATTTCAGGCTTGTTTCTTCTGATTGTGCTTCTGTGATAATTGGATTATTTCATGCTGCCCTTTAGGTATATATTTGACACTGCACAATACTGGGTTATCTGTACACATTACACAATGGGAACACACCTTGTGCAACATTTGATGTTTCTGATCAAGATATGTCCTTCAATGTGCACACTGAACAAAAACGAATGACTTTATTTTATCATCTGTAAAATTAGAGACATCCTCAGAAAACTAGTTCTTATATGTGGTACTTCTAGGCTGGACTACTGTAATTTCTTATAATCAGGATGTTCTTAATGCTCCCTGAGCAGCAAGAGAGAGCATATTTCTCCCATATTGGCTTTTCTTCATTGGTTCTCTGTGAAATACAAAATTTAATTTAAAATCCTTTCCTCACATAAAAAGTCATAAGACCTCATATTATTATATAGTCCTATCCTGTATTATTCAAACAGAGTCATAGCAGACCCCACCCCCACCCCGAGATTCCCTGATCCTGAGGTCTCTTCCTTCCACATGGGAATTCTTCTTTCCTACCATCACCAAGTGTTTGCTCACAGCTAATTCTCCAATCATCGATTGGAGTTTTTTAAAGACATTTTTATCGTAGAGTCTTTAACTTGCAATAACATTTAATTCAATTAAAAATGATCTTTATGCTTAATTTATTTGTTTATTAAACTAAGCTTTGTGTTTTAAAGTGTTGTTGCCTGATTCCTGCACTCATTTACACACACTGGAAGCAGCTTTAGGTAAAGTGCTAATGCTAAAAATTATTTTGGCATATGGACAGGAAAGGAATTAATTGATCCACCAACCCTGTGATTAGTTTACATGATATGCCTCTCTAACACTGGAGCCACCTGAAATTGTGAAACATCAGTTTTAAAAATACTTTCTGCACCCTTAATTATCATGAAGCCTGGGGTTTTATATGAAGTTTTATATGTTTTTTTTCTTGTGTTGTGGTATTTTGCATTCCCTTACTTGTAGCTTTTATGGCTGGTTTAATCTAACTTAGATTTAGTTATCTGGGTTCTGTTCCTCTTTATAGTTTGGTATATCCTGTCCCTATTTTTCAGCCATGTTGCTTAAATAGTTGTGTTAGTTACCTGTTTTATTTTGATTATCTTTTGTCTTGTATCCCTGAATTGTTCCTGCAGTATTTCTCACCCATTTCTCCCCAGTGTCATCAGTTTGTCCATATGAGTCTCCCCTTGCCCTTTATTGTGTCGTCCCTCATGCGGAGTGCTTCTATGTCTTCCATGGATTCTCTCATAGTTTGGAAGTTCCTGGCTCCTGTCTGTAGTATTTTGATCTAGCAATAAAGCTGCTTTTAAGTTTAAGTTGTGCTCTCCATGCCCTGCAAATGGATCCAAAACCTGCCTGCCACCTTGAATTACATGACATTTATGGGATTCTCACCCAAGAGATGAGCGATATTTTGTTTTACACCGATTCGCTGTGTTGCTAGTATCACTACAGTCTTTAGTTCCTGTAAAACGCTTATTTTACCAACATCAATCATAATGACTGACTGATTGCAGTTGTTTATTTGACTCATATTATTGACAATATCACTGATTATGCTTTTATTCTTAAATCTAGTAGATAATTGAAAATATCCTCCCCATTCATAAGTTACTGTAAGACAACATAAACTGGTCTGAAATTAGTTTAGGTTCAACAAGGCCCAAAGGTTGGATATTTCTGTGTTATTTTTTATTTTTTTTTATTTCTTGTTATCCTTAAAGAAATTGTCTCTGTGATCCATCCAATTCATCAGGAGTTGATTGTAATGTAATACAGCACAGAAAATGGGAAGAAGTACTCTCTTGGAAATGGTTCCTTATGTCATTCTGTAGTTGCAGCATGCTGTTTGCATCATGTTGCCTTATCTTGCATTGGCAGAGCACGGGAAAGCATAGGTAACATCATGATTTGAATTTAACTGTTAGCATCACAAATGCAAGTAGCGTTCATGCTGAAATTATTGTGGCAAATGTAAAAGTTTCCTTTGAATAAAAAAAAGCATATTACATGCACTCTCATGCAACAGAAGAGTTGTTGATAATGTGAGTCTCTGAGCATAAATTCATAAAAAATCCACTTAACTTAATGTTGCATAATTAATAACTAAACAATTAACTTAATGGTGTTTTGAATCTCATGATTATTTGTTATTATTCATTGGGCAAGATGTTGGGAGTTGAAAAATTAATGTTTCACCCTCATGAACGCGACATAATTCGAGAGAGATCATTTGATACAAAACCACAGTACAGTCATGTTTTATTTTTAACGAGAAGAAGCCTTCAGATCACGTGCACCCTCATTTACTTTTTATCTTCTTCACAGTTGGTGTTGAGATTTCAGTAGAGCTACAATTCAAATAACCTGGAGATGATCACATTTGCATATACAGTACAGTTAAGCTCATAAGCTAAAAAGTGCACTCAAAGCTTTGCCTGTGAATTGTTGTATGCTGTGTTTTTCCATTTAAATGCATATCACTCTGAGCAAGACTGCACTAAACATTAGAAGATTTAAAGTTTCACAGGAGCTGGCTGGGTGACAGCTGAAGGAACTGCAATCAATAGAGGTCCATCTTGGTGTTGCAGTAAATGAAAATTTCCGATCTGATTAACATCAAAAACACAATTAAGAGATAAGCAGCAAAGAAACCAGCCATAATGGGAATGCAAAACACCAAAGCAATAACAATTAAGTACCTCCACTCCCAGGGTAATGGAATCATGGCTTGGTAACAGATTTAAGGACTAAATTACATGTAATTACAATTTTATTTTGTAAATTTGCATTCTTCTGCAGGTTGAAAGGTGAAGGACACTGTCTTTCAGCACTGTGAGTAGAGCCTAACTGTTTAATTTGTCCTCATATTCTGCATGCATTTATCAAAATGTAGTGAGTCCTTGTGAAGGTTGAGGACACAAAGAACAAAACCGGCTAACTTTTTTGGATTTCCTTTTGCTGGTTTCATTGTTGTTAAAAAAGCATAAAGAGATAGCAGCTGGACCGAATTTTTAATGAGAACAAAACTACATACACAGCCATGTTGGATGCTTGGTTAACAACAGAGGATCTGAAACCCAAAGTTATTATAATTCATCCTGAGGTTGACATAAAAGTACATAGCACATTTTCCAGCAGTATGTCCAGCAGTTGTGATCCCTCAGTCAAGAAAAGCCTCCTCATTTGTATTTCTACATTTGAGAGGTGCAACTACAGTTTGTTGGCGATCATCAATGTCAGTATTATTCCTCCTCAAGAGACAATCGACGTATCAATATGTTCTAAATGACACATTTTTCCAGTAGCTACGTGAATTATTCACGTCAGGACCAAAGTATGGACTTACTGACACCTTATGAAAATTGCAGTCCATAGAGCCACAATTGCATGTTTCAGTGGCCATACATTTTCTTATTATACACCCCTACAGAGTATCTATACTTACTATCTATATAATCTATATCATCCAGATACTTAAAGTTTTGATTTTTCAAGTACATCAGCCTAGTTAGCCTCGTTCTTCAGTTTGATACACTGCATGTGAATCAGCATATGTGATGAACATTAGTGAAAAACTTATACAGTAAAACATGAACGCTGGTTTTAATTGACGTCAATTAAAAATCCTGCACAGGCTTTCTAAGAGTGATTTAAGATTGTGCACATTAGTGCTTTGAGTTCTGCGGTCACGTTTTAGTGGGGGCTTGTGTATCAAAATAAACTTTTTGTAAGTAATGTGCAATTCTATTTTCTATTCTCAGTTGTAAATATGGAGTAAATCATCAAAAAATGTTAGTACACTTGATGTACTATGTTTACTTTTTAACTTTCACTTTAACTAGGGGGGTGATGTAGCTACCATGACAATGTATACTTAGTGCACAACTTGTGCATTTGGTCTTGAGTTATTTTTCTTGTTATATATATTTGTGAGACTTTTTTCACATCCAGAAATAACATTTAATTTATTATAGAAATACTTATCAAGCGATTAAAGCATGTACATCCATATCTTTTCTGAGGTTTATCCTTCCACGCAGTGATTTCCTTCTATATCTACTCCAGCCTTCAGATAAGGGAACAGAGAACACTCTCCCGCATTACAGAACAATTCCTTGAGGCCTCTGCAATGGCAATAAAAAGGCTCCACTGGGCCTGACCCTCTTACACGCATACAGTTGCTTTTATTTCAAACTTTTCCTGAGGAAAGTATTGAGATCACTTGTGCAAGAGATGACAGGTAGAACAAAGAAGGACGCGTGCACAGTCTGCTGACCACAGTGGCAAATGCGTTGAAATAAACTGTGACTTTCCTGGTTAGAGTGTCTTTCTTCTACTACATGACACAACATAGATTTAGACCCACTACATACACGTACATTCCTCAGTGGAATAAGGAGATGTCATCCCGAGGAGTAAAATAGCACAGAAACCTTCAAAGAGCAGCCATAGCTTTGAAGGTGTCGCCGGTAGCTTCAAAGAGCAACACACATCTCCCAATGGGCTGGAACCTCATAAGCGTATAATGAGAGGTGCTGTGGGGGTTTCTTGAGACAGACCATCTAAGTCTCACCTATATCATTTTACCAAAGCTTTCTGTGTAGTGAACTGATCAGAGACTCCAGATAAGCCATATTCATACATAAACGGTGTGTTTTGTGATTGTATCAGCCTTCATGAAAAATGACTTAACTGTTGGCGAGCCAAGGTGTATGGTAAAGACCAAGGCACAGTAAAGAGATACCCTACGAGATTTGCAACTTCAAAGTTCCCACCACAGAGAGGCAGAGTAAATACTCTGAGAGCTTTGAATAACAGCCAGTAGCTGACACATGAAATCTTCTCCTTAATTCATAAAGAGGATACCAGTAGATCCAATAAAAAGTGCACCTAGTCATTCCATGCCCAGTATTTAATGTCGGTCTGCATTAGAAATGTTCATCCTTTTGTGCAGAAAAGTATAAAGACCAGAACCTCTGAGAAATTCTTGTGTCAAAATATTTTCTGATGCATTGTGAACTCATAAATTCCTGGTAGCCACAGAGAGAAATTGGAGGCTGCAGCAGGTGCCACGGCCATTCTAGACACCTTAGAAGTACATTTTGCTCAATCAAGAAGAGTAAAGCAGAGGGGAGATGCTGTTTATTTTCCTCTTTTTGTAAAGCTGAGAGCTATATTTCACAAAGCCACAACATTATTTATTTTTAGGCGGCAAGCTGACGGATAGATTTAACACAATGTGGAAATAATTCTTTGATGGTTACATCAGTTGCACATAGGGTCTGTAAACAATTCATTTATGTATTTTCTCCACTTTGTAGTTGTCAAGAAAGAGACATTCAAAGGTTTATTTTGCAGGAAAACAAACACAAAAAAGGTGTTAAAGAACTATTCTTAAATCAGACTTGGCCTTTCATAATGAAGGAAGGCATTGTTAAGGAAGCTTTGAAAAAATGCTGTTTGTGCTTTGAATAAAGTTCAGCCTGTGTACATGCTAAGATTATGCTAATAGCAACCCTTACTTTTTTTAATCCCTGCTTCTTTCATATTTACTTTGCCTCTCTCCATAATTTATGAATATGCATGAGACTTCTCCATGCAGGTAGATGTGTTTAACAAGCTCTTGCGCTGAATGACATTTTGAGTTCTGTAACATTATCCTAACGCGAGGATGCGAACGTGTGATTGAACGTATTGAGAAAGGAGTTGTGTGCCTAATTGCAGAGCAGTTCACCAAGTGTTGGCGACGTCTTATCCAATCAGTGTGCTTATGATTAGCAGATTGTTAGAGCAGTGAAAATGAGGTGATGAAATTGAGATGATTTATTCTGATGCTGATAAGTAAACAAGTTAGTGAGAAAAAGCTCACGAAACTGTCTCGCCAACGCTAAAATTTACTTGGAGACAAAAAAGATTATTCGTAATGGGAAATATACAATCGATGATGTCATGTTTGTAATTTTTCACCTCTAATCACATTTTGTGAGATGCTGACAGAACATGAAATAAAGGTTATATGTCAGTTCTGTTACCTGCAAGTTTTAAAAAATGATGATAGCAGTGTAACAAAAACATGAGAAAATGCAACAGGTAATATTTTATGTATATGTTATATCAAGTAAAGCTGTAAAAATTAAGTCAAGAAACACCCATCTGACTAGTGGGCACCTGGTCAGATTAAGGGTACTATAAAAACCCAAGAATGCATCTAACATTTTGTATAACTGATGGGGTCAGAACAGCAAATAACACTCAGGATCATGGTCATTTCATATTCTGGACACCTTATTTTGGATGCTTGAGTGTTTTGGGCCAGAAATTCCCATATTTTGACAAGTGAAAATAAACTTGCAGGTTTGATGAGCAAGTGTAGAGGTGCGATGCTTAATTTTTCAGCCCTGGAGGTAAAATTTGATATGAAATGAATATTTATAGCTGATCATGTTACCTAAAAGGATAGCAGGTCTCTTCAAGATCAGACATTTTATATCAATGACATTTCCTTACAGCTTAACGCGGTTTGGATATTTGAGGTTAAAGACAGATCAATCAGAAGGTTGCATGTTCACAGGGCCATCCAAGTTCATTTTTCCTCTACATATCAACAAAACAGATGCAATGTGTGACAAATCTAAATGACTCCAGGTCTTATTCAACAAACAAACGAGCCCTTGTCCTTTTTATCAGCTCTCCATGATTCTTCCTGCTACACATTTGAGGAACTTATTTCTAATCTTTTCCTTTCTTACCATCCAGATCCTGAACAAACTCCTGAACATCAAACAAGAACAATGATATTTAATATGGAACACGCAGATGCAATATCGCAGATTACACAGAACAGTCATTACTATCCTCATCTCACCTCGCATCAGTTCAACTCTGAGATTGATAGGGAACCCTAAGGCAGAGTTAGATTACAAGGGCACCATCCTGTGAAATCCCCAAACCAATATCACATTTTAATTCAGCATGTTTGGCAACGTGAGATCGACGTTAGTCCAAGGAAGACACATGCTGTTCACAGAAGTCAGTCCAATAACTTTTCCATGTGGATAATTAATATCTAAGCTGCCGTTAAATGCTGGTGAGGGTGGATGTACTCGAGTTACAAAATTAGAAAATGAAATTTAACGAGCTCCGTGTGAAGGTGCGGATGATGTAATACTGGGTATGAAATATGCAATACTTCACCTAAAATACATTTTGAATCATTATATATTAGACTTAAGCAGCAGACACACAGTGGAGTAAAAAGGCACACATATTTTTTCTTTTCTTTATACATCCCATCATAACAATAACTTCTAATAAACAGCAGCTAAACTAGCAAAATAGGAATCTGTGTCACTTATGGTTGATGTCACGGGACAGTACAATGCAGAACTTACTCCTTTCTTTTTGATGAGTTCAGTCTGTGATTAAACTCATTTTTGAGTGTGATGTTGTAAGGATGTACACAGGGAGACGGGAAGGAATGAAAGAGATTTCCATCAGCTTCTCACTTGACCTTCCTGCTCTTCACATCTCCGAGAGACACTCACATATTGACTGACATGCTGTCAACTCTGGCAGAGGGTCAGTGATTTAAAAATACCATCCCCACCTTTGGAAACAAAACGTCAGTCAAGTTAAAACCAGGATGCCCTTACATTTACCTTGTTATGATGACGTAGACATAAACTATAAAAAACACACAATAAAGCAACAATAACATATAACTTTTCAAAATTTTATGTCTTGGAAAAATAGAAGTCATATACTGAGATAAAATGTAACACTTACAGAACTTTGGCAATTAAGCTCATATGAATTAATTTCCATATGTTTTTCTTGGGTTTATACTAGAGACATCATGGCAAATCATGGGATATTTTTGGATTGCTTGTGTACTGCAATATTTGATTTGAACAATCTCATTTAATTTGAATCAAGGAATAGTAGCATTTTTTTAAATGTTGCTTTGTAAGATAAGAAAAATATCTCTGACAAATCAGAGATTTACAACTTTTATCATTACATGCCCATAATTGTCAGTTATAGCTCATTTATGTCACGCAAAGTTAAGGATGAACTGGAAAAGTGTAGAATATATCTCACAGTGATCTTTAGCTTCTTTCATCGTATTGTGTTGGGATCGACGGCTGAGAAATGTGCCCATCTGCCTTCATCTGCTTCAGATAATTGTTTTGAGAGGGTGAAACACTGAAAGGATGCTCTGAAGGTTTCAGTTAAAAGGATGATTAGATTAAATCAGATCCAAACAAAATCTTTCTTGCATATTCATACTAATGTTACCCTGGCTAGTTAGTAGCATTTTCATATCACTTCACATAAAGTGCTCAAATTGCTTTGATTTCTTTGAAGCGGTTTTGTATGTATTATTTTTGATTTTTTAATTTAACTATTGCAGTGTCTGTAAAGAGGCTGTGTAGATGAGGAAATAGAAGAGCTGAGGAGGAATCGATTATTAAAGTAAGTGGAGTTACTTAACTAACCGGCACGTCACCACAAATCATTTTAATACTCAGAGAGAGAATTTGACACCACCACATCTGCAATAAATCAATGCCATATACTTAAAAAAATTATACTGATATATAATACTGATAAAGATATCTGTCCTTCTTCTCTGATTGCCTCATCCAGGAGAACAAAATGTAGAATGGTGACTGAATGCTTGATGTGTGGTGGTTTGCTTTTCAGCAGTTGAGGAAGTTTTAATGTTAATACATTAATAGGTAAATCATTAAGAGTCTATCAAAAGAGAAGATGCCATCAGTGTCTGGGACCATATAACTACATAGCACTGATTCTGCTATGTGAAGTAGTTAATTATTAGTATTTTTTCCGTACACAATGGTCTCACTACTACAAAGTGTCAGAAACACATTTTTCAGCTCAGCCAAGTTGGAAACAATGAAAATATCACACAAAGACCACACGACTGGTGGTTGTTTAGCGTGTTTGTAGTGAAGAGAACATGAAGCAAGTTGAAAAACCCTCATCTGTTGGGACTTCATTAGATGTGTTTCAGTATTACACAACTAATAAAACATATTCAATGCAAAATAAAATGCTCGACTTCCAAAAATACAGAACTTAGCTGCATGCCACCGCATCGCAAAGTGAATTAAAGAAAGCAAACACATCAATTATGTATCTTGAGTATAAGCTTAAAAAAAATTACATAGTTAAATATGATGTCCATATAGAGCTGCACTACTGCTTTGCACACTCCTGCCTGCAGAGATTTATTTTTTAATTCCAGAGCTCTTATTTTAAAATTCATGACTTTGCAATTTACATGCAGAGGGGAAATAAAAGATACTGTGAGGTCTATATTTTTAACAATAATAAAATCGGGCTCATCCACCGACACCAATAAAAGCACACAATTATGTTTGGCACATGGATCCAGCATGCATCTCTCACAACTGCAGTGCAACTTGAGCATGGATTAAGAGACGAGATGAGGATGTACTCAGTGAATGTTGCAGATGGTGCATATATACACAGCAACGATTATTCCTCAGATCATACTGTGGAACTTAAAGATCCCTTCACACTGTGAGTTGTTATTATGCACATAGACTTTGTTTATTTGCTTATTATTATTATTATTATTATTACTATTATTATTATTATTATTATTATTATTATTACAGAGGTTAAAGTTTTATTTAAATTAAAAATTGCAGACGTGAACTGAGTTAAAAATACACAAGAACTTTTCATTTAATATCAAAATATACACATCCTTTGACTTGGATCTGGAACAATGTTCGTAGACTGTACTTAAAAAAAAAAGCAAAGACCAAAGTTTGCCATGATCCCATTCAAAACGGTCATCTTGTGCATGCACTGCTACCACTGTATCTACAACACTATATCATCAGCACTGTGTAAGCAGTGGGCAGGTAGGGGCCAACAATTGTGTTGGTGGTGGCAACTGACACAATAATTACACAAAGTGTGGCCAGGCTTGTTGTCATGATGAAATAACCACAGATAATCATCTGATCCTTGAGGTACAATCCCTTGTGGATGTCAAAGATCTAATCTGCTGAGCCTTTTCCCACTGCACACACTATGGACTTTTTCTGATTTGCTATTTGGGTAGTAGATGTAGACCAGCTTTTGTGATGTTCGCCATAAAGTTGGCCAGGATTTGAATAATAAATACAAGTACTTAGAAACCGTATCCACTGTTTAAATGTATAGAGACAGAAACATTGCATAGCAGAGACAAGTTAAGTAACTGGCAAACATGTCCTAATCATTAAGGAGAGACATGTGCTTAATCTTTAAGAATGCTAACGCGTGTGTAACGTGCAGATGTGGAATTTTTTTTGTTCTCCTCACATATGTGCAATGAATGATTTCTGCAGTAGTGTAACACCATTATACAGCTGAGTTGAGAAGCAGAAGACTGTCAGATAAATTGAGTGATTCATGAGCCAGATACAATCGATGTATTGTAGTAGCAAAGTGACAAAGCTAGCAATGTATATGTATATGGTTCTATAATGTATGATACTTTAGGTTAATATGTGAATAACTTTATTGTTGTTTATCTTTAGCGTTGCAAATCAGTGCTTATAAAAGAGAGAGACATTTCCTTTTTATATATATTTTCCACTTGGATTGGGCTAAAGGGCCAACACTTGTCTGACATCCAATGAGGAGAAGTAAAAAGAGAGACATCCTGTGTGTAAACCTGGTAGAACCTGGTGGGGAAGGTGATAAGGCTGTTTACCAATGTTCAGCCCAACGAGAGTATTTACATAAGCCCAGAGGCACATGAAAGCTGGCCAGCTGTGCCTGTGCTGTGGTTCTTGCTGTGTCTTTCTGGCTTGGGAAAGACAGTAATATGGTATGACTCTCCAGTATAATCTCACCTGCTGAATGGTACACAGTACAAACGACCCCCTGTGACCAATGGGTCTCGTTCACGGGGTTTCTAAAGGGATGAATTAGGAAACATTTTGTGCCACATGAAAAGTGCCCAGATTGCTTTATGTGTGAAAAATATACATGCACAAAAAGAGACTTGTTATTCCAGGAGTGTTTACTTTTGTCAAAAAAAGATGATCCAAATTATGCCTCCTAAATAGGCAGATCTTTTCACAAAAATCCTCTAAAGACATCAACATCTTCAAAGCATGACCTCATTAAGCTCCACAAATGTTCTGATCAAATCTATGCAACATTTCCATCACTTTCACATTACGTGCTGAGCTCTGATTATTTAACCTATCCCCACAAACTGCATGTCTTTGGATTGTGGTAGGAAGCCGGAGTCCCCACGCAAACACGGGGAGAACATGCGGAACTCCACACAGAAAGACCCCGGCCTGATGGTGGAATTGAACTCAGGACCTTTTTGCTGTGAGGCAACAGTGCTAACCACCGTGCCACCGGGTGTAAACCTAATCAAGGTTTTTTTTGTTTTTTTTTCCTGATTCTAACTAATTATATTTAGTTGTTTAAATCTAGACAGGACATTCATCTGTCTTGCTAACTGTTTTTCCAACTCAGGGTCATGGGAGGATTGGCGCCTATGTCGTAGGACGAGAGGCAGCGTACACTCTGGACAGGTTGTCCTTCTATCACAGGGCACACACAGTGAGACAGACAACAACTCATGCTCACATTCAAACCTGTGGCCAGTTAACCTAAATTTCACAGCAGCCACCCTGTGGATTTGAACCAGAGACCTGCTGATGTGAGGCAACAGTGCAAATCACTGCTCCATTCTCCCATTCTTTCCATTTGTTAACTTAAACTGGCAATAAACTCTTGCTTTAACTAGCAGTATTAAATTAAACCTAAGCACTACAGGATGATAAACCCATTAGCATTTAAATTGGTTTCTCTATAAGCCTCACGTTTACTTTGCAATTCCATCTGTGAAAAAAAACAACAATAAAAAAACAAAAACAGATCTTGTGGTAATATGGAGCACTGCTTGTGTAACTAAAACAGGATTACTGATAGCAAGTTTGTTTGTTTTTTTTCCTGCTAGCTGCTGGTCTTTCCCCCTGTAGCTAAAACAGTAGATGGTGGAAAAGCTGGAGTAACTCTGGAAAGTGTAACTGGAAAATAAAAAAGCAAAGAAGGCACGCGGGGAGATTGCTCAAGAGTAAAAAGAGTGAACCTAGGATGTGAATCGCTCAGTGTGGAGGATTTTGTGTTTCCATTGGATCAACAGATCCTGCTTACTTGTTGGCCTAATACAAGCATGGGTTTCAGTTATTAACCTGAAACAAGTGGGTTTTTCATACTAGAAAACAAGAATGGCCTATTGCCATCGCCATCTGTGAAAGTGGACTCATCTGCTCCTGAGATTTGCAATTACTTGAAGCAACTACATTTAATGGGAGGAAGTGTTGTTTGTTACAAGTGCCTGGTAGCTATTCAAGAAAATGACATCTCAGAGTGTAAACCTTTAGGGTCTGTCTATGTGATATTAATTCCAAACTAAATAAATATAATTGCAGTGATGGGATAGAGCCCAGGATAGACGCAAAGGCAGTATAGACCATATAAATCCTAACGTTATATATCTTCATGAGATAGCTGCATTATGAGACTGAAACCTTAACTAAGACCCTGGTTGTAGCTTGTGTTGGCAACCCACTCACCCATAAAGTGACAATTATTCCATCAGCAATTAACACTTTGACTAACCTATTTTCATCACTGCATTGATTAACAATCTTTGGCAACACAATTAGTGTTGTATTTTTTGTATTTTCAGACCCCTATAAAGTGAAATGGTTTTTCGGAGTAATTTATCTATTTGACACTGTAAATACGGCTTAATACTAGATGTCTCATGTGGTCTTATTAACTCAGAAATCAATACACTAGAAATTATGAAGTTAATTTGTTAAACCAATTACCCATAAGGCACTTGATGTATAATGTTTGCTTCCTGTTTTCTGTTGCTGCAGCAATTCTAATTTTAGTTTAAACCATGCTACGATTATAATATATTCTAGTGTTTACAAGGCACATAATTTTTTTCCCCATTGCAGTTATTATCAGCAAAATAATATATTTTCTATCTATAATTCTTTACTATTTAGATGACATACATTTATGGTAGCAAAGAAGCAATGAAAACCTTATATTTTTATGTCAGTTTACAGGAACTTTTTATTTTATTTTAATCCTTCAGTGGCATGGAAGTCAGCAAAGTATAAGGCTGTGTTTTTTTGTTTTTTTCTTATTGTCAGGAAATGCATGAGTATACAGACAACCACACAGAAACACAGAAACACTCCACTAGGTTTAGGCTAAACCACTTGGTTAGTTGTATTTAGTTAAAAGTGACCTTTTTCTTTTCCCAACATCATGTTAGAAGGTAAACATATCTGCAACAAATTCCAACTCTTTATTCTTGGGTATCGTGATGATAAGTCAAGGCCTTGCCACAGGAGGTGACGCTAATTACAGCAGATGTTGGGCTATAGACTGTATATAAGTGATGGACAATGCCTTGGTGTCTGAAAAGTGAAGCCAATCTATTTACCTGACTGCATTCTATCTAATGGCCAGCAGATATCAACTAATGAATAATGAATTACATGTATTTACAGTATTAATGTTAATTTACTTTAAATGTATTTAATGAACAAGTTGGCATCATGTATGTGTTTTTATGTTATATTTGCTGGCATAATTTATTTTCCAGGAATCAAAATAAAGGGATTTAGTGCTACTGTAAGGTATCAATACACCAGCGGCTAATAGAGAAGCCTATAAACAAGTGTGAAAGTATTTATTTTTGTGACAAGTTTTCCTGGTTGTCTGTCCCTCTGTGTTAGCCCTACATCAGATTGGCGACCTGTCCAGGGTGTAAGCGGAAGAGACTGGAAGGGCGGATGAATGGATAGTTTTCCTTTCTTTTCAACTTTCAACAAATATAACATTGACAGTAGGGTATAGTACAAAAGTCTTGAGTTACCTTTCATGTCCTTATATTTTACTTCCAAGGAGCCGGACTTTGTGCAAACTAGAAAATGGTCTTCACCATAACAATCAGAGATGCATCTGGACCTTCAGTTGGTGCATCTTACTGTGTGAAAATTTAGCTTCAACTCATTGTCAGTATTTTCAGAGGAGGTCAGCAGACAAGTACAACAATGAGTGTCTGTTTTGGTTTGGGGCTGCGTGTCAGCCAGTGGTGTTGGGGATGCTGTCAAAACTGATGGAATTATGAGTGCATACAGTAGCATGTGCTAAACACACTGCCTTTGCAGTGTGGATTAAAAAAAATCAGGGGAAGAAATTACTCCCGCTATTTCCCAGTATCTATGAAAAATTTGAAGAAATTAGGTTTGGGTCAAGACTTTTGCACAGTTCTATATTTCAAGATACACGTTTACCACATTTATATAGTGCACACATTTTAGTGGCGCACTTGTGGGTCTAGGTTATGTTCAGCTGAGGTTTCTGTTTTCCCTTTCCCAATAAGCTGTAGTCTGCTGTTATGATAGTCACAGGCCCCTTGTTGCTGCTTCATGGGTGGGTCAGCGAAATAGTCAGCGATGTTGCGGGTGTCTCTGTTGGAGGTTGAACTTTCCCACTGACAGAACAACACTGGTTTCCCCTAACTGAATAGGTGAGCTGCATCCCATTACTAAATAATTAGAGGCATCATCTCCCTTGCTATCAGAGACAGGGCTCTGTATTTAAAGCATATAGGATAAAGATTAATGCTAGTTTAATCCTACAGTACAGTCTTGTTTTAATTTTTTTCTAAGAAAAAAAGATTATTTGAAATATGATATAAGGATCTGAATAAAATTATTTTCTTTTGTCAATTACTATTTATATCACAATTTCACACTAAATGAGAAATAAAATGGGGACCATGAAGCTTAGGCATGTTATAGAAGCACTCTGCCATAGAGAGAGCTGCTTTATCACATGGTAAGCAGCAAGGAGAGATGACTATGCATTTATATTCTGCACATTGTTATCAGGGAGGTGAGGGTCCTTCCCACTTGTGGATGAAGACAAAGTAGGAATGCCTGTTCTGTCTCTTATGGTATTGGTATGGATGTCTTGTATTGCCTTGTCACCTTTCACTTTTATATTTCTTCTTTCTCATTTTTGTCTTCATGTACCAGTTGTTTATTTTTTTTCCTCTGTGTATCCCTGATTCATTGCTTACTTAAGGACTTCATTTGTGTTCTGCTTTGAATGTATCCTCATCTGAGACAGTTATATAACTACAGAGTTGCTCTTGAGATCAATAGACTATATCGCAGCACATCTCTTTCCATTCAACAAGCACTGACAACCTTTCTATTGCATTTACAAGTACAAAAAAAACAGTATTTACTGGATCTTATGTAAACAAATATGTAATTTAGGAGGGATACCAACAAAAGTACTGGATACAAAATAAAAAATATACTTAAATTATGGAGCACGGAACATCAAAACAATGAAACCACGAGGCAAATTTGAGTGAGACAGAGCATTTAGACAGTGAGGGAGCCAGTGTAACCCCGCACACTTCGTGGCACAGGTGTCACTGTCTCACTCTTGACCCCATCAGACAAATCACACACCTTGACCGTTCTGTCATCTCTAATCTTTCCTAAGGCAAATAAACAACCTTTTGGGGATAAATATTGGATAAAGTCCAGGTTATTGACACTGTTGGCAGCTTATCAAGTTTTGTTTATCTCTATTAACCTTGATATACAACGGCAGACCTTTTTACTTGTTTTACTCGCTGTTGACTCTCTTTGCTTGATGTATTCCTAACATATGCTGAAAATGCAGAAATTAGGCATTTTAAATGTCACAGTACATGCAACAGAATTTCTTCTAACTCCATCGCTAAATGATACTGTTAATGTACTAAGGTAAGCTGTGTACTGCATTGAATACTGCATAAAAAAATCAATTTCACATCATTTCACTCCTATGACATTACAGCCCACATCCCACAGGCCTAGAGACCGACCAGTCCTATGATTAACCTATAAAGCTCTACATAGACAGGCCCTTGCGTATAAATCAGAGCTACTGAGACATTATCACTTCTCAGATCATCTGATCAAGGTCTTCTAATTGTTTGATGCTCTTACTTACACTCTACCAGAGGTGATCACGCTTTTCAGATTGTCAGCTGAATCTGTGAATCTAGTTTTTATAGATTAGTTTGTATTAGTTGTATGGAAGTGTAACTGTTGGAATAAATGTGTACCCTAATATGTGTTTGTATAGAGCATTATCATACCCAACGCGTAACATACCGACGATTTGTCACTGCCCTGCCATCTCATAGTGACGCAAAAGGTACCTTTATCCTTATAAAACGCTCTGCATTCTCAATATACTCCAATATAAACCCGCTAGCAGCGGTAAGAGACGCTTAGAGCAGAGGCTCAAGCCGTCCATACCAACACAAACACATCACTGATAAATCAACAATAAAATAGCTGTGTATTCCAAATCAGGATCTGATTCAGGATTCAGGATCTGAAAGTGAACAGATTTACATAATGCTTTGTTAGGTTTATTATTTTCATTTTACACATAAAGCACACGTATAGATTCATTCCAAGCTGCTCTCATTCTTAACGGCCTGCTGTCACTCCCAACACGTAAAATAGCGACGATTAATCACAATCGTCGGTATGTTACACGTTAGGATGAGAACCTGTTGGAATCTTTTCTTTAATGTCTGACTTTTATTCAAACCGTGAAACACTTTGTTACTTTTGAAAAGTGCTATACAAATAAAATGATTATTATACACTTTGCTCTTATACTAAATGATCTGACAACAGTGTCTATAAAACGCAGTCAGAATGAGTAGAGCTGCTTACAGTGCAATGTTGTTTACCAAAGACAATGAGTATTCCTAAACACGGGTGGGGAGTGGTTGCACATGTTGCTTGCTGAAACTGGTTTAGAAGAGGTAAACGACACTGTACTGATAACTTGTAATTGCTTTGGTCGCTAGAAGATTGCTGCGGTCAGTTTGTATGGATGATGACAAATTATCTGCAAATACTCAACAATTACAGTACTCGTTAAGCAGTACTGTAACTATGAAGAGACAACAGCTGGACTGAGCTGAGTTATAAGACAATGTCTGCAATATGCTAATGACCAAAGCAGGGAAGGGCAGCACTCTTTTTGCAACGGATTTCACTCTGCAACAGCCAACAACCTTCAGCAACTATTTGCCAACCAGTCAGTCAATACGATTTTTTCCCCAGCAACTCGGGGTTTCCAGAGGGTCCCCAACCAGTCTCTAGGCCTGTGTAACTGAGATGTTGTGCACTTGGTCCATGCACCAAATTCCAACGATCACCCAAAAGCATCATCCAATTTTTTTAGAATGATGCTATGTTTACCATTTATAGCACCTTGTCTTCTGATGTGTGTGCCTCACTAATGCAAAGACAGAGTAAGCAACATTAGTTTGATTTTGACAAGCCTGCTGCATCATGAATTTCACATGATGAAAGTGTGAGGGCCTGAACAATCTTTTGCTTATGGTCAAGATGGGTCAAGTTTTGAAATCCAAAGGAATCATGTTGTAGAATAATTATTTTTCCATATTTTACTTTATAATCAAATACACAGTAGTACTATTTGATGAAAGTTTTGTAATTAGGATGGTAATTTGGTTATATTTTTCCACAATAACTGTAGCGTGAACATTTGATACATCACATTCCTAGCTAAATAATAAAGATGCTCCTGCCAGCATTCACGTCAGCGGAGACAATGTGAAGAGAACATGAAATACTGATGTAGTATTGTTGCACTGTGGAGCAGCTCCATTGTTTAACCCAGCCATATAATGCTACAGTTACTTCAGGGTTAACTTTCTAAAAGGTAATAAAGAGTTCATTTTGATTTAGCACCATCCCAGCTCTTACTGTATTAATGTTTCAATTATGAACAGTCTTTTTCTAATACCTGTAACCAGATGAGAAACCAGAAACAAACAAGTTAGATAATGATTTGCTCCTGGGCCTTAAAAGTACTGCAGGTAAGCTAGTTACACACTTCAGCCAACAGCATTGTTTAATCCTTTAGTTACACTATTGTTCTTTTTGTCTTCTGCTCTCTGCAATAGAATGGATCTTCACCTTAATAGTGTGCAACGTGCTTTGACACTAGAACTGCAAACTCCCCAGAACCGCCAGGAGACATCTCAGCTCCATCCTGTAGCAGCAGTAGTGACGGCAAAGATGTCATTTCTTGAAAAAGTTAAGGTCTTAATTTTCATCTAATTTTTTACATTTTCATTTCAATGTAACAAAACAAGAATTGACAAACCTTCACAGACAAGAACTGACCGAGCAAATATTTAACATTTTTAGGGGTTTTATAATTTCATTACAAACTGTAAAGTTAAAATACACATTAGAACTAATAAATTAAGGCTATAACAAACAACACAATAACTAACACATGTAAATACTTTAATTATTACAGAAGAAGAGCATTATGAAAAGTTAAAAAGTAATTTTGGGTAATGGGATTGACTCTGCTAAGATAAATATAAATAGAGTATAAAAACAGAGCTCCTATATATTTATTAATTAATTACATGTAGTTAGCTCTGGTTCATATTATAACAGCCTTCCCCTGAAAATGTGCGTAAACAATGAAGTTACTAGGCAACCCGGCATGCCTAGTGATTTTACATAATTTTACATTTTACACTAATTTCTGGTTCTAGGTATAAGTGATCATCATTTCTTTTTCCTTTGAACCTACAGACATCAAATTTCAGCATTTGATGAATAAGCACATTTTTTCAAAAATCAAGAAATATGAGATGATGGAGTTTAAAATTAACAATTACACAATTTTTTAAATGTTATGGGGTAAGAATGAGTCTGTTGGCGGTTCTTGTGTTAAAATCAGTTTTCTTTTGTTTGCTGGGCACAGTGCTTGTGTAATATAACAGCAGAACATGCTAAATTTTGTTGCTTCTCTCTAAGCAGCTCTACTTGTTCATATTGTTAAGACACTCACTGTTGCCATATCAGTTATGATTAGAGCAATGTTGTTCAGTGAGGAAAATTGTGTATTCCTTAGCTGGTTGGGGAGTGGTTGCAGATGTTGCAACATATGGTGCTGCACGAGCACTAATAGCTTGGAAGACGATGACTTGCCTGCAAACACTCAACAACTACGCACTCAGCAGCAGTGAAATTTTGCTATATTTTGTCGTCGCACTGCTATGAGCTCTGCTGCACAGCTCTGCTCTTTCTCATTGCATTTTATAGACACACTGTTGTAGCATTATTTATGATTGTAGCATTGCTGTTCAGGGTTTTGATTTAGCACGGTTATATCACAAAATGTGCAAGAAAGCCATGCGATTTTCCAAAAATCATCCAAATGCAGGGTCAGGAGATGATTCACGATTTTCAATGAGTCACTTAATGTATGTTATATTATAGGCTCAGTATATGGGACACTCGCTAATCAGCGCTGCTTGGCTCCCCAAAAGCAATCCATAATTACTCTTGTTCTGTGATGACAGTCACAGTCTGTTTGTATTAGGATTGATACTGTGCCTGCAGCTTCATATGATTGACTAAGCTGCTCATGACTGACTGAACAATTGCATAACTTTTTTTATACTGTGAATAAGAACAATAGCGAAGTGAATGAAAGCTCAGTGAGAGGCCTACTCCTGTGATCACAGAGCTGTTATCACAATGTTAGGTATTGATTCTGTCAGTCATAGTTAACAATGCTTAATCAACATAAAATAGCACATGGAAGTAAAGCTTTTGCTTCTGTTTTTTTACTCCACACCTTTGCTCCACATATTAAGCCACATTTCTTTTGGTGTAGGTGGATTGGATTGGTGCCTGTCTGAGAGGTGTAGACAGTCATGCGCCTCTATTTTCTGCTCTCCGTTTTGCCATGTGGAACACAGACTGCCTCTTTCTTTTTGTTGATGGATACTTTTGCTGGAAGTTAAACAGGATTTTTTAAGCTTATATCAGATGCGACACATTTATAAAACTTCTTTTCATAACCATTTTGTTTGGCCACAACCAACATCTTATAGCATCATTTAAAAACAACAACAACAACAACAACAACAACAACAACAAAAAAACGAGCCTGAGCCCAGCCTTGCTCCATTGTCATCTGCATTTGTGTTTTTCCTCTCTCATTTTCTCCTACATCTATTCATTTACTAATTATTCTGTCTGTCCTCCCTCCCTTGCCATTCACTACTGTTCACTGTGAAGCATAACATGTGGCACTCTCTTATTCTGCATTCCACTGGGAACAAGGTAAAGCAACAAAGCAAAGTGTGGAGGATGCCGTGCTTCTCTCTGTGTACTCATTCGTTCACATTTAATCAGCTGCAATGTCAGTGACCATCATTCCCAACTTCCTCAGTCATTGGGCTGACAGCGCAGGGATAGTAAAGCTGAAGCTCCATGCATGCTGATAAAAATATTACAAGCCAACAATGTATTGCAGTGTGTCATGTCATACTTCTGTAGTTGTGGTGATATTGCACTGCAATAAAACACAAAACACAAAATCGATTTTTTGTGTGTGCGTTTGGAATTTATGGAAAAAAAAACCCCTCTAAAGCAGCAATTAGGCATATGAGAAGTGGATTTTGTACTGCTGCACTCCAAGCTACAATGTCCACAGACTGAGTACATTAATTGTTGTTGCTGAGCCTGGTTGTGTTGGAGGTTTCTTAATTTTAAAAGGGAGTTTTTCCTTCCCACTGTCACCAAGTGCTTACTCATAGGGGTTGTGCGATTATGGGTGTCTGTTTTTAGTATTATGATGTCTTTACCTTACAATTCACTAGCTGAGCCCGCGTCCTCATTTTAGGTTTGGTAGTGTTTTTAGTAGATAAAGGTGAATGGCTTAATAAAGAAATGAGCTGTGGTTTGGGGAAGGCAGATCCCCATGTAGTAATGAGAAGTGAAGAAGTGAAAGAACTGAAAAAAGGGGAGGAAGGGTGGGGCACGAAAACAATAATGAACAGTTTGTGTCCCTGCTGACGGGTGGGTGGAGCTACAAGGTACGCAGTCAGCTGGAGGACTGTTGACTTTTGCTTAACCAGGTGAAAGGACAGTCTCTCTCAAGTTGAACACAGGATTCACACACAGACACGCAAATCTCTCATGTACACTGACACAGACACGCACTCACCCCCCTGCCCCCTCCCAACGCCTGCGTGTCAGCAATTTGTTGTTTTCATGTAATTTGGTTCTTTGCTTTTTGTCTGTGAAGGTTCTCAGTCATCGTAGTCTAAGGAGCTCGGAAAGAAAAGTGTCTGTACTTCTTTAAGTTTTCTTCAAGACATTTG
>VOQK01038904.1:0-10807 GCA_015052645.1 Benitochromis conjunctus
AAAGAAGTCCTGCCATTAATTAATGCTTCAATCTTAAATATGATCAACCTATCTCTAACAATCAGCTATGTACCACAGGCCTGGCAGTAATTAAACCATTGCTTAAAAAGCCATCTCTAGACCCAGTGGTCAATCTCTAACCTTCCCTTCATTTCAAACATTCTTGAAAGAGTAGTTGTCAAACAGCTAACAGATCATCTGCAGAGGAATGGCTTATTTGAAGAGTTTCAGTCAGGTATCAGAGCCCATCACAGTACAGAGACAGCCTTAGGTGAAGGTTACAAATGATCTTCTTATGGCCTCTGACACTGGACTGATCTCTGTGCTTGTCCTGCTAGACCTCAGTACTGCATTTGATACTGTCAACCATAATATTCTATTAGAGCAATTAGAGCATGCTGTAGGTATTACAGGTTCCGAACTGCAGAGGTTTGTATATTATCCATCTAATAGACTCAACTTTGTTCATTTAAATGGAGAGTCCTAGTATCATCAGAAAGCAGTATCATGAGAGGGCATAGGATACATTTTCAGGTTCAGTGCTATGCAAATGACACCCAACTTTATCTATCCATGAAGCCAGATAACACACACCAATATGTTAAACTTCAGGAATGTCTTAAAGACATAAAGACCTGGATGGCCTCTAATTTTGTGCTGCTAAATTCAGATAAAACTAAGGTTATTGTACTCAGCCCTGAAAATGTTAGAATTATGGTATCTAACCAGATTCTTACTCTGGATGGCATTACTTTGGCCTCCAGAAACATTGTGAGGAACCAATTCATTATAGTCAGGATGTCCTAAAAACTCCCTGAAAAGCCTTCAGTTAATTCAAAATGCTGCAGCAAGAGTCCTGACAGGGACAAGAAAGAGAGATCATATTTCTCCTATACTGGCTTCACTTCATTGGCTCCCTGTTAAATCCCGAATGAAATTAAAAGTCCTTCTCCCCACATACAAGATCTTGAATAATCAGGCCCCATCTTATCTTAGAGACCTCATAGTACTGTATCACCTCATTAGAGCATTTAGCTCTCAGACTGTGGTCTTACTTGTTGTAGGATATTTAAAGGTAGTATGGGAGGCAGAGCCTTTAGCTTTCAGGTCACTCTTCTATGGAACCAGCTCCCATATTTATATTCAGGAGACAGGTACCCTCCCCTAATAGCAATGACAGAAATGACAAATTTGTATAAGCAGTGTCATTCTCGTAATGCTTAATCACACTGTAAGACATGTTTTTGTACTTCAAGACTGATTTGAGGTGGGTGGCTGTAGCTCAGGTGGTAGAGCAGGTCAGCTACTAATCGGAAGGTTAGTGGTTCGATCCCTGGCTCCCCCAGTCTGCATGCCAAATATCCTTGGGCAAGATACTAACCCCAATTTATTCTCCGATGCATCCATCGGAGTGTGAATGTGTGTGAATGTTAGTCAGAGCACTAAAGTTTAGAAAATAGTGCTTGTATGAATGGGTGTGATTGGGTGAATGTGGTTGTTCTATAGAGCGCTTTGAGTACTCCGGGAGAGTAGAAAAGCGCTATATAAGAATCAGTCCATTTACCATTTGACTGAATTATGATCTGTGCACATCATAACTCAGTCAAATCAGTCAAAGTCACAACTCATCGTATTTACTTCAGCTTGAGTTCATGCATGATCCAGTTTTTGGTTTCTTGTTATTGAATACCTCTCTCTGTCTCTAAACATAAAATCCTATTAAGAGAATCTTGATATTTAATTGAATGGGCTCTAGTACTTTCAGCACTTTCTTTTAGACAAATATTTCAGACTTTATTAATAATATACATCTGTGTTGTCTTGCAACCTGCACCTCATTGCTTTTGATCTTTTTTAGGCCCTGTCTCATCTTTGCACACTGCCTCAGTAAAATAAGGTAAATAGAGGTTTAACTGTGCTTCAGCCACATGTAATTTTCTAATGTTGTGTGAACAGGGTCTGCAGAACATCTGTAAACATCAGCCTATCGACAGTTAATCAACTACAACAGCACCAGTCTCAGTCACTCCATGTTTTGCTTTTTTTAACACTATGTATTTTTTCATTTGTAAAATTAACATTATAACTTAACTATGCAGTGTTAACCCTGTCTTTTTTACTGTTTGTTTGCTTTTAAGTTTATACAGTAGGTGCTGTTGCTAGTTTGTTCACTAGGCTTAAGGAAATGATGCCAGTCCTCCTTGTATTAAGTCAACCTCATTGCACTCACAGGATTTTTCCTGCTCAGAATAGACCTTTGGGAGATGAAGCATGATTAGTCTGTCTATAGTCAGCGCAATGAGCCTGTGTTACCTTAATTGTGTGTTTTCCTATTCTTTCTCACCGTTTGACAAACAGAAATGTATTTTATGCCTCGGTAAATTAACTGTGAAAGGGATTAGAGCAGGAACCCCTGGAGCCTAGACCCTGGTGTTGGAGATGAAGGTGGCTTGAATGGAGCTTGAGTGATGAGAGGTGGAGCTGGTGAGGAGGTGGGTTGCACAAAGGCATCTGTGAAGGAGAATGGCAGATGTGCAGTGAGATTTGAATGCAGCATGAATGCTGATTGGCCTGGAGAAGGCAGAGAGAAGGTGATTGGACTAGACCAGTGATGACACACACAGCTTGAAAGCGTGGGAAAGTGGAAGTAATAAAGCTTTGATTTAGCCAGCAGCACCTGGGAGCAGACAGATGTGAGGCTATAGAGCTTCCTTATTGAACTTACGCATAAGTGTTCATTATAAAGTGTAGCACTTTTCTTAGACTATCTCAAAGGAAAATATTCAATAAGCATACTAAATACAATATTTATGCACAGATGGAAGGATTTAGGCCTTGTTATACCTACTTTTATATTTTTGACAAACTTTATAATTAAAGGCTACTGCTGACACTAGCACTATAAACTGATGTATTCAATGGAGGTTCATTAAAGTTTGTTTGCTGCTTGTGGGATTACAGACATAGCACAAAATGAATGGACAACCAGACCTTTTGACCAGGAGTGCAGGTGGGTGCGGTCTGCCAGCTGCTTGTTTTGATCTTTTGTCCTCTGCTGGGGTGGATTTCCATAGATGCTGGCATCTGCAGAGATGATGTTGAAGAGATGAGACAAGGAGCTCGCCTTCAGTTGAGTGGAAGAGTGGAGGTTAATATCCAATAGAAGATCCAAATGGAGAATGACTGGTGGCAGAGGAGTTCATAGAGTTGTATGTGTATTCAATTCACACAAACTGGGTGCTCCAAGTGGATTGGTTGGTTGGTTGCACCTCCTTGGTGGAGAGGGAGAGGGGCACCTGATATCTGAGCCCACTAAGGCCATGATAGAGTTTGGATTGGTTTGTCACATCCAGTTGAGCAGGTAGGACTCAGACGTGGTACTCGCGTAAATGTTCAACAGGTTTATTCACAGTCACTTCATTCAAACACAAAACACTGGGGAATGGTTATTCAGGGGGTCAAGTGAGGGTAGTAAGGAAGGTCCATACATCCAGTTCACGACAAAGCTCTCTCTCAAACTCTGGAACATTCACACACCACACCAGGGGCAAGACATCTGGGAAGACTTTATGACACATAAAACACACAGCAAATTATCCAGGAAAAAAACAAACTCTCAAAATGTGAGAAACCGCAGTTTCACTGATGAGGTAGTTCAATGATTCAGCAAGGAAGGACAGTGAGCCACTACCTTACATAGTGGGACCAACAACTTATCAGAAACAGGTGAAAGATGATGCTCAGGCGTGTAGGGCGGGAACCTGGGATTTTTACAGTGAGATTTGGAAAGAAGTTTAAGGATAAATAAAACGTTGTGTCTGCCTGTGCTTTGAGGGAAATATACCCTTGTTTGAAAGTGAAAACCATTTGGTAAAATCCAGTTCTTTTTGCTTCCTAGCAAACTCTATGTTTGATGTTTCCAATCACCAGCTTGTCAATCGAAATATTATTTGAAATCACATTTAGTTGTATTTTAACTGCAAAAGCATTTTGATAGACAAAAAACTCAGTAATAATGCCCTAATACCTTGGTCATCAGAAACCATTTCCTCTAGACAAAACTGTTGTGACTGTGCAAAAATAAAGAAATAAGCCCTCTGTCTCAAATGCCACATGTCAAATGGATTTCACTGACACAGATTGTAGAGGATAAGGTTTCAGACCACAAATTTCTAGCTTGACATACTTGGCAAATCTGGCTTACCAGTGAGGCATAAAGAGCTGTCATATTCTCTCACAGAGTTTTACTTTGGGAAAAACTTTGTCTTCAGACCTTTGGACAGAATTCCTTTTTTGACTTTTCATTAATTTATGACACAGAATATGTACTACTTTTAAGGCCTGTCTTTTCAGTATACTCTTTCAGTGATTGTTTAACAGTTATAAATCCTGTTTTCTACAGTACCTCTATTTTTATTATTCTTGCACCGTATCAAAGACACTTTAATTGAATGAACACAACTGCTGCTTTCAGTAATCATTTCTTGTTTTGCTCACAAGCTGCTACATGTTAACTTCACACAACATATTAATTTTATGCTGCTGTATATGGCATTTTCTAAAATGTCCATTCACTTGCAAAATTAATTAGGAAAAAAGGTGTTTTGGAAGTTATATAAACATCACATCAGTTAAGCATTTATACACACGTATTGTAAAAGACACTGATTCTCTTCTGGTAGTCCTTAAGAAAAAATATACAAACACTGTGCATGCAGACAAATGTGAAATAACCAGTTACATTCAAAGAGATGGTATTGATAACATATTACCAATCACATACATGAAGACATATGTGAGTGCAAAGATGGTCAAATTATAACGTTTTTTTAAAAAGCTCTGAATGGGGGAAAACATAGTACAAGCTAAGTTCAACACCATAGTTCAACACCAGTCAAAGCAGTGGTGTGGTATGTTTTCCTTAAAAAAAAACCAATGTCAATGTGTGATTAAACAAATTTTAAACTTGAAAAGAAAGTCTACAATAATGTTGACAGTTTAAGTTAATAGATTTATCGGTATGATAACATAATTGCATATTATTTGTGAGCAATGTCTTGCTTAAATGTATGTAATCTTCCTTTTGTCTGCAAGAATAGTGCTATCTTTTCAGGACAAAAACATTAACACCTTGCTATCTTTTCTTTTACAATTGCTTCATTTCTTAGATACACAAACTGTACCTATGAAGTTGTAAGCACTTAAGCAGTAAAAAACAAAAAGGCCAGGTGCAGTCTGTATTTTCAGACTTCATTTGAGGGCCTGTATTTTGCACACTTTCACTATAGCACCTCAGGTAATTGTGCAATAGATCTCTGCCAGATGATGATGCTTTGCCAGTGATGAAGCAATGGAGACTGGACTCTCGCAGGTCAGATTTTCCAGGAATCACATCAGTCACTGATATAGTTTAAAATCCATGTCCTCAGCACTCGCCTCTAGGCACTGTTTCTGCCATTCAGGCAGACCAATTTTGATACTAAAACCATAGAATTTGTCATTATAGGTGCATGTGGTTTCAGCTGCAGCCTTTGAAATGATGACAAACTGTTATAACAGACATACCCAACAGCTGTTTACTATCTCATCTATATTCTGCATCTCCATGTGATTCTTTTATTTACAGCTCTTTGTCCCACTCCCACCACATCTAAGTTGCTTTAGCATCATCAGCACAGAAAGGCAGCAACATCCTCATATTCTCAGTAAAGTATGGACATTTTGCTGGAGTTAATATTTCACTTATGGAGTGACTCTTTGCCAAAATATATCTGCAGAGTACCACGAAGGAATTTGCAGATATATTGTGTGTGTTTCTGGTCAGCATCAATGTGTCATCAATGCTGCTCTATTTCAAGTTACTACTAATAACTTGAAATAGTTATAGTTGCCAGTCTCACTCTGCTTTTAGAATAAAACACTTAATCAGCTGTTCATGCTTGAAATAACAGTACTATGCAGTATGAAGCAGTAATGCAATCAAATTACACAATTAGGTAATTAAAAATACCATATCAACCTGTTTAAAGCAAACAGTACTGTGTGGATTTTTACACACTTTTTGTGTTGTATTTTTCAATTCAATCACTTAACAGAATACACTTTTCCAGTATATTCTTTGTGGCATTCAATCAAAATCATATAACTCATATAACATATAACAATGTTACCCAAAAGTCAATCCTTGTAGAAAAAAAGCTGGTGATTCTCCATTTTCACCACTTTATTTTTGACAACAACTGGTAGTTTCTCTTTGTCAGCATAAAAATTATTTGTTTAGTGTCATGGTGACTCACGAATCAATGGAGCAGAAGGGAAGGTCTCTTCTTCGGTTGCCCTTAGCCCAACTTCACTAACTGTGTTAGTCAACAATCCAGCGTTGAAGGACTGTCCTCCTCCAGCTTAAATAGGAACCGGCTGAAGACCAAATCCCTGGCAGGTGTGCCAGTCAGATCAGGTGCGGTCAGCCGAACGCTGGAAAAAGACATGCCTCTGGAAAACAAGGTGTGGTTAGACAAAGAGAGATAGGGCAGTGAGAAAGAGATGGAGGAGCATTAAACTGGAAGACCATTACATTTGGTGGTACTCATTGGTTAAACAAATATTTAGAACAATGGAAAAGCCAATGGAAAATAAGTGAACATGTAAGAAGGAGAATTGCAGATTTGTATGATTTGGAAAGGTCTGTTAGAGCCATTTCTAAACTCCTGTGTGACACAGGACCCTGGAACATACACACGCACACACTGGCGTCAGGTTGAAGCAACAGTCCCTTTTTATTTGTGGCAACGCAAACTGCGGTTTTTAAGCCTTGATCGGCTCAGGACGCAGACACTCCTGGCTTGTTGCCACTCACATCTCTGCTGCCTGGCTGTCACTGTCAAAAAGAACAGACACACAGTCAATTAACCTGCCAGGCGGGACACCTGTTCTTCCCGCCTCCACACCACCCTGCGAGCTCACTGCGTCACCCCTCCTCTGCAGCAGGCCAGAGACCACACCTCCACCACATCCTGATTTCAAGATCATCAGTTCAAACTGTTGTATGAGTTGTGTCTGTTGTACTCAATGTGTCACAATTTGGTGTGGCTGTAACTCAGGTGGTAGAGCGGGTCAGCTACTGATTGGAAGGTTAGTGGTTCGATCCCTGGCTCCCCTAGTCTGCATGCCAAATATCCTTGGGCAAGATACTAACCCCAAGTTGCTCTCCGATGCATCCGTTGGAGTTAGCACTAACTGTATAGATAATAGTGCTTGTATGAATGGGTGTGATTGGGTGAATGACGCAAGTTGTATAGAGCGCTTTGAGTACTCTGGGAGAGTAGAAAAGCGCTATATAAGAATCAGTCCATTTACCATTTGCCAAGATTTGGAAGAAGATCCAAATATCGCCCTCTGATGAGAGAAAATCAATTAGGGTGTTCATAAACAACACAGGAATTCTCAAGGCTCAAGCCTGACGTTTCCAGGGTCACTACTCACAGTGAAGTGAACTGTACATTGCCATGAACTGAGACAGTGCAGACTAAGAAAGAAACCCACTCTTCAAAGTTGACACCTTTGAGCATCACCAACTGTATGCTTTATCAAAACAGAAAGTTTTAAGCCGAATCTTAAAAGTAAAGAGGCTGTCTATCTCCCAAATTCAAATTGCTGCAGCATTTTGGATCAACTGAAGGCTTTTCAGAGAGTTTTTAAGACAACCTGATATAGATGAATTACAATTGTCCAACCTAGATGTAATAAATGCATGTCCAAGTTTTTCAGTTAATTTTGAGACATGATGTTTCTAATTTTAGAAATATTATGCAAATGCAGGAAGTCAGTCCTATATATTGGTTTAATATAAACATTGAAGGACATATCCTACTCAAAAATGACTCCAGGATTCCTCATGGTGTTACTGGAAGCCAAAGTGTTGCCATCCTGAGTATGTACAGTATCTGGTTAAATACATTGGTTTAAATGTTTGAAACAACTGGGTGATCCAACAAGCCAATGATCTCACACTTCAAAACTAGTTTTGTAATATATATAATATGTAATATTTAATAATATAATATAGCAAATTAAAGCATGTCTGAGGTAACAAGTTTTGTAGAAAAAAAAAAGTATTTCTATATGTAACCTATATGTAAAAAGTTGATTCTGTTCATCTGGACATAGCGTTTTCAGGGAGAGAAATGTTTCACCAGTCAGCTGGCTGCAGGTTTCCCCAGCCTTATAATCAGTGTATTTGTATAATGACCTAAATTAGCACACTGACTAACTATGGGCTGGGTGGTCAGTTTCATGACCTCAGTCCTTTCACTTGTGGACTAAACTTTGGTGCCAGGACAAAACTCGTTACAACCTGTGATTTTGGCCGTGTCTCAATATGCATACTTGTGTGTACTTGCAGTCTTGTGGACTCATTATACATCATCAGTTGGAGACCAAGTACTGTTCCAATTCAAAGTACGCATCAAGCCGAGAATGCAAAAATTTCCCGGATGTGGTCTCGCTCCGCCCGTTTAATCGAGCATGCATCGGTGGTGACTTGTGTGGACTTGGTACAGCTAAATATTTCAGAATGCATTTCATCCATAACTCAAACGAGGCAATGGCGGAGAAGCGCAGCAAAAAATGAGCAGTGCTCCGACGTTTTTGGAGACATCTGTTACCACCAGCTTGATAGCTGACCGGGAGGTCAAGGCTCACAAGAGCCGGCGAGAACAGCGAACTCCTGGGACATCGTTTTCAAACCCCCCGCGGTCTTTCACTGCTCAGGTTAAACATGATATATAAGTCACTTAGATAACTTCTATCTTAATGTTTGGTTTATTTTAGTGTTTGATTTGTTCCTGAGTAAATCGCTTTGGCTGAGATTAAAGTTAAGCTTCATAACATATTAATCACAGTTAAATTAAGAGGGGCCGACAGTAAAAACTGGAGCTGTGATGTCATCAAGTACACTGCCGTTCCAACTGTAGAATAATCGTGCTACATTCTCGCGTTCTCGGCAAGTCTGGACTCCCGTCCGAACTTACAAAGTCCGGACTAAGTGAGAACGCGAGTACGGACTCACATACTTGAGAATTGAGAAATAGCCTTTGTTTCTGCGAGTGTCTCATGACAATGACGTACAAGCGTGCGACGTCTGTAGCAGCAACAGACACCTGTGTAGATCAACAATGGATAATATGGAGATATGGACAATATCATATATTAATATATTAATATATATTTAATATATTCATATATTAATATATTAATAATATGGACATTTAAAACTTGGAAGTACTCACATTACTTTGAGTATGGTTCTGTAAAAAGTAACAAAAACATTAACGCCCGCTGTACACTGCGTGGGAAGAAAACTACTTTCTACACCAAAAATTAAACTTAAAATCAGAGCAAGTACCTAGCGCATTGCCACGAGAATGTGAAATTCACAGAGACACCCCCGGATCCCCCCACTGACATGACCGCTGCTGCACCGGGCAAACCTCCACCGGCCCCACTCCTACTAAACAGGTGAAAATATATTTAAGAGCAACAGGACTTAGTGCTGCTGAGTCTTTGATTTTGTTTATTTTTTGTAGTATTTGCATCTATTTGAAAGAGTGAGTGTAAACAAAAAAATTATCTTATTTTATATGCTGGAATATGCAGAAAGGTTTAAATGTTAAATAAATTTCTTCAAGTCAAAGACTGCATATAATTAAATTTTTGCTTGATGCAATGTGCATACATTTAAAAGATTAAAACTAATAAAACAATTTAACTTAATTTAGACTTTTTCATCTGATTCAACTTTATATAATACAGACAAAATAGAATTGGGCTAAAAGGTCTATTGCTGCATTACGTGTTAAGGTTGTGTATCATGTTTTTAAAAAGTAACTAAGCAATAAAGTAATTAATTACTTTTGAAAATAAGTAATCAGTAAAGTAGTGGGATTACTTTCTTGGAGAAGTAATCAGTAATTAATAACTAATTACTATTTTCAAGTAACTTGACCAAAGCTTTAGCCCTGCAACAGACTGGCGACCTGTCCAGGGTGTACCCTGGCTCTCGCCCTAGGACAGCTGGGATAGGCTCCAGCGCCCCCCGCGACCCTGAAACAAATGGATGAATTGACCAAATCTGGTTAAGACCCGTGTCGTTTTTGTTTTTCATTTGTTTTTTCTCAATAGCAGAGGTAGCAAACATACAGATATTCGGTACAGATAGTACTTTACTTTTACTCAAGTAAAAGTAAAAAAGTGCATGCTCTGAAATGACCATGTCTATGAACCTTGACTCAGAAATACATTGACAGTCACTTACAGCTTAAACAACACCAGTGGAAAGGTCTACCCCTGGAGTGACCCTGTTGAAAACATAAGAATGTTGGGCCAAGTGTCATTAACACAGATTCTTGTGATGTGATGTCATTGTCATGAAATCAGCTAGCCCATATATAGTTAGGTTAATTGTTTTTTTGGACAATGACACAGTGTTAGTAATTTTGTCTTTGAACACTACCACGGTAGAGTTTTAATTCCACTTAAACAAATCAAATAAAAAATGTAACTGAAATGCAGATTTTCAGCTTCAGTTCAAAGGCTTTAAAAAAAAGGCATTTTTACATATAAATCCCCATTTTCTGATACTCAAAATTGGATAGACAGTATGTTAAATGATCTTTCTGACTTAACTTCAGTAATTACTTCCTCCAAACCATCAACGTGTCTTTTAGACCCCATTCCTACAAGACTGCTCAAAGAAGTCCTGCCATTAATTAATGCTTCATTCATGATCATGATCATGAATGATCGGCTT
>VOQK01038927.1:4546-24511 GCA_015052645.1 Benitochromis conjunctus
TTTTTCTCCAGAGGTTGGATTACTGGGATGTGATATATTTCCCAATATGAATCCTCATGATTAGTTTGGTTGAAAAGACAAAACAAACAAACAAAAACATTTATATCTGAGAGAAGAGATCTCTATTAGATTTCTTTTTCCCGCTTGAATGGAGACTGTTGAATAATAACATTTCAAACAGTCATTGGTGTCATGGCGTGATTATACAATAACAGATAGTTAGCATTGTACTTAATAGCTTGTTTGACTGATTTGCATCAGACATAAACAACTTGGGCTCTTGTTTTACTGTTATTAACAAAACAGCAAGCTATTAGACTTAAAGGGTTCATGTGTAGATGTAAATCTACTGTAGATTCTGCTACTGGCAACCTGACACACCACAATCCACTGTAATCATGTAGAGATTGCCTCAGCATAACAGCAACTTACTGCATACCACACACGGTGTTGTCTGGAAGTACTCTTCAGGATTCCAATGTCTGTCCCACTCTAAGTTTTAATTTGATCCTTTTATTCTGAAGAGATCCGGATCCTACTTCCGGTGGAAGCTCTCCACTTTATTCAGGAGCCTGTATGAGAGATGTTCCAATGCGGCGAGTCTCCCTAGCTGATTATGCCATAGAGTAACAGATGGGGTGGAAGGGGCCCTCCACTGGTAATGGATGGTAAATGGACTGATTCTTATACATCACTTTTCTACTCTCCCGGAGTACTCAAAGCACTCTATACAGCATGCCACATTCACCCCATTCTAAGTGCTTACTAACTACAGATGGATGCATCGGAGAGCAATATCTTGGGTTAATATCTTTCCCAAGGATATTTGGCATGGAGAGCCAGGGATCAAACCAACTAACTTCTGATCAGTGCCTACCTCTACCTCCTGAGCTACAGCCACCCAGTGGGAGATAATGAGCTTACACTTCAGCATCAGTCCAGTCTGCACCAAGTCAGCGGCTTTAGGAAGAACATTGTAACTCCCTCCAAGCTGAACAACAGACACAAGGCGTTCTTGATTTTTACTGGCATTTATTGGACACAGGTGCTGCCAACGATGCTGTGAGTTTCACCGACTTCATAATAGTCTTGTGGCTGCTTCCTATGGCATCACCATAGTTGACACATGAGCTAACACAACCGACTAGGTCTGTTTTCTGAAGTTCTGGAGGGAGAACTTTTTCTAGCCACAACAGTTCTTAATCAAGAAATCCCTTAAATGGAACCTGCCTAAGAAAGCAGACCAAAAGATCCCCAAAAGCCAGACATTATGCTGCAATCCAAGGAAATCCAGGAACAAATGAGGAAGAAATTAATTGAGATCTCTCAGTCTGGAAAAGGTTATAAACCATTTCTAAAGCTGAGGTCACAAAAGACCCCACAACAACATCCAAAGAACTGCAGGCCTCACTTGCCTCAATTAAAGTCAATGTTAATTTGTCCATCATAAGAAAACAAAAGCCTCTGCTGAGCAAAAGGAACATACAGGCTCGTCTCAGTTTTGCCAGAAAATATCTTGATGATCCCTAAGACTTCTGGGAAAATACTCTCTGGACTGAAGAGACAAAAATTGAACTTCATGGAAGGCATGTGTCCCATTACGTCTGGCGTGAAAGTAAGACATTTCAGAAAAGGAACATCATACCAACAGTAAAATGTGGTGGCGATAGTGTGATGGCCTGGGGCTGTTTTGCTGCCTCAGGACCTGGAAGACTTGTGGTAAATGGAACCACGAATTCTGCCGTCTACCAAAAAATCCTGAAGGAGAATGTCCAGGCATCTGTTCATGACCTCAAGCTGAAGCACACTTGGGTTCTGAAGCAGAACAATGAAAACGCACAAGCAAGTCCACCTCTCAGTGGCTTAAGAACAACAAATTGAAGATTTTGGAGTGACGTAGTCAAAGTTCTGACCTAAATCCGATTGAGATGCTGTGGCTGACTTTAAAAAAACGGTTCATGTTAGAAAACCTTCTAATGTGGCTGAATTGCAACAATTCTGCAAAGCTGAGCGAGCCAAAATTCCTCTATAAGTAAAAGACTCATTGCTAGTTATCACAAAAGCTTGATTGCAGTTACTTCTAAGTGTGGCCCAACCAGTTATTAGGATTAGGGGGCAATCACTTTTTCACACCACTGTACGGTAGAAATTTGACTTCTTTTCCTCAATGTTAGCACAGTAAGCAAAGTGCAGAAGTCAACTCTTTTCTTAAATACTGGATATATTGGTGTTTTGATTAGTTCTAAATAAAATGTATCCATTTTGTTTTTAGCTGCTTGTAGTTCTAAATGTTACTGTGATTACTGTTTTATTGCTTTGTTTTGTTGCTCACCTCTGTTCATCCCTTTCATTTCCTTGCTGCACTTGTGCTTTGGAGTGATCATTTACGAGGACAAAATTTAAAGAATCCAATTTGCTGTTATACTAAGGCTACACTGACTCTGGCATTTGATTACAATGACAGAAACAGTGTCACTCCTGTAAGATGAATAATGACACATCAGTGCTATAACAGCTTGTGGCGGGGCGTGGTCTGCGGTGCTGTGCAGGGAAGGCGGACGCACCTGCATGGCATCCACAATCATGCTCTGCAGACTTAAGACTGTACTGGGTCCTGAGAGGTTGTTGTATGTTGAGCTGGCAGCGGGGGAGCTGCGGCTGTGTGGTGTGAACAGCAACCGTGCATGTGAAAACTGATCACAAATAAAGTATGGTGCAAAGCATGTTCACATCATGGGGTCTGCCGTCGTCATTGTTTACACAGCTGTTGTGTGCACATATTTGATCTTAAACATGTATTTCTTTCATAAATGTTGTTCAATGAGATTTAATGGCCTGATTTAAAAAGGAGTGTGAAAACAATTTTAGCGCTCTACTCTTGATGGACAATAAAATCTGAGTTCCAGTGAACTCTTGGAAAGGTTACCAGAACAACTTCCTATGAATTCTTTGGCTTTTCTGATAACATCTGTCTATTTTAAGGTACTTTAGTTCAAGATCAAATAGCTCCAAGTCTTTTTCCACATTCACACACTGCAGGCTGTCAGAATTATTGATTTGGTGTGTCAGTTCTACCGTTTGACACCTGATGCTGATGTGTTTTGACAAGCATTTGCTTAGCCACACTCCTTCAAATACACATCTAATGTGGTGTCTTGATTCATGCTCAGTCATCCAGGTAAGGAAATCCCGAGAGTTGATTCCGTTCATCTGGGGATTGCATTTTCAGTGGGAGAAAGATGACGTCTTCATTGACTGAAGATTCCTTTCTAATGAATCAGTTCATTATTTTGGTCAGACAGTCATGAAGCTATAGATACTGAATAGCCAAAGGCTAAATAAAAAAAGTTGGGTATGTTTACTCTGGTGTTACTTCCAGCTGTTTTTGCATATACCATATGTATATGCTTGGTTAGCAAAGTGCATTCAGAGACTGCACATAATAATGTACATAATTGATGCTATGTAACAAAACAAAACAATACAAAACATGTAATTCACTAAAACCGAGAGACTTTTCAGGACAGGTTTTTAGTACAGTTAAGAAAACCTGATACATGATACATGCTTGAGTTTTAAACGTAGGTCGGGTCAAATTGTGACATGGCTACATGGCTACTTGGAGACAGTAAACAAGCTAGCTGTCCCTAGGTAACACAAATTTTTACTCTGTACTCACTTTGGTGGTTAGAGGTCAGAGGTTAGCACTGCCAGTATGGTCTACTACTTGGTGACAGGTACTGTATGTATTTGCTTGTCACTTGAATGAACTGGTTTCACCTCCTCGAACTAGGCCTTCATTGGACTGATTGGATCTTCAAGATGCTAAGATGCTAAGATTTTGTATATTATTCAATATACATTAGACTACATGGACAGGATCAATGCTACAGTTTTACTTTTTGAGTTGGCTGAAAAAGTTGAAAAAGTTTCAAGCAATACCTTATCCTGATTAATATTGAGAATTTGCTTTATTTATTTATTTAATGGTATGTATTTTCAGAGAGATCTAAATTTAATTAAAAATAATAATTTCCATTATTTGTTTAACTCTGTCTCTAGTGTACAGAATTCTGTATTTTCTGTGAGTGTCCTTAAAGTGCGGCAAAATTGAATGACAGTGGGAGAAATGTGCAGTGAGTTAAATATTTTGACTGTACTCTGCTCAGAATGTTTTCTGTCAGTGAGGATAAAGTTGCTTTGTAAAATCAGAAAATAGAGTTGACCCTAATCAGTCAGGATGAAATCATAAAGCGACTGGTCTGCACGGCTAGCTTCTGGCAAGTGTCACATATGACATCCAGTTTTAAACTGAGGGTGCACAAACTAAACTGAAGCAAGAAGGCATACAGGCTGTGTGTGTGGCTGTGTGCCTGTTTGCTTGTATGATTGTGTGTGTGTGTGAGTGATACAGAGGTAGGAGTGACACTGAAAGGAGCAATAAGGCTTCCAATTGTACCTTATGTGACAATACCACAGTGATCCAGATGAGACGTCGTGGTGAAAAAGTGGTCTGAATTTTTTTACTGGATGAGTGTGCGCTGGTGAAGATGTGGTGGTTGTACATGAGAAAGAAAATCAGGAAAATGAACTTCAGCAGAGGCACATGCAGGATTCTGAGAACATGAGAAAGGGGAAGGATTGAGTGAGGAGTGCACAGCAACGCAGGAGAAACAGGAAAAATGATTTTGTACCGTCGCCGCAGCTAACTGCGGCGACGGTACAAAATCAAAATCAACAAGGTCAAGGTTTAGACCTTGACCTTTCTATTGGCAGGATCAAGATCAGATATCTTCTTTAATAGCAGTTCTCTCATGATGCATATACTATGAAGTCAGTTTTGATTCAAGTTTACCCATAGAAAAAAAACATGGCAAAATATATATTGCCATGTTTTTTTAAGCACAAGCACATTTCCTCTGGCTGGTTTGTTTTCAACGTCTTTGTAATGCTCTTTTCACCACATAGTTATTTGTTTGTGATTTGAACGTTTCCCTAAATTCCTGGACAAACAAAACAAATGAGCTTGATGACTGACTAATAAAACCTGCAGAAGTATCCATGTCAACATCAGGCCAGGCTCCCTTTATTGTTAATTTGTCAACTGTTTTAAGTATTCTTGGAAGAAAAGAGTAATGGGTAGTGCCAAATGAGCCCTCACTTTGTTAATCCAAAGTATTTATTTTTCCAGCATGGTGTTATAAACCTGGGCTATGTTTCTTTGCATATACCATGCCTTTACTGTCTCACTAGTTGTGAAATGCACTGAGGATGAAAGTTGAATGTGTTTAAAAGCTGACAGTCACATATGTCAAAGACCACTGTGGTTTACATGAACAGTGATATCGCACCACTTGTTCTGCTACCTCACATCAGGTGCAGACAGCTGATGAGTACTTGAATTTTCTCTTTCTGTTGTTTATGGTAGTTTTCTCACCTTTTCTAGGGAACCCAAATATTTTGGCACACAAGCTTCTTTAATTAGTTTCTCAGTAATATTTCCTCCTTCCAAGGTAATTTACTGATAGGTCAGGAGGGTAGCGACTGATGATCTTTCTAGTAGAACAGTTTTCCACATAATATAAAAAATCAAAGCCTATTATCCTCCCTGTTTTCCTGTTTTGTGCACGTTTTTCTCCCCAAATGTTACATTTGGTTATATCAACAAAGCCTTTTAAAGATCCACTTCATATTATCAATGTTGAACAGTTACAGCTTCATTGGTACTGCCTAAGTCCACAAAAACGATCTTCTTCTGTAATAAGAGGCTACACTCCCTGCAAGTTTAATGTTACTATAACGTTAATAATCAAACTGTTAAAATCCACTGACAATTCTAGCTTGTGTGTCACAGTCAGTGTCTGTGTCTGTGTCGTCATTATTGGGAATCGCCTCAGATTTCAGGATAAATAAAATTAGTCAACATCCTTGGAACCTGTATTGCTGACTATAGCATGTGTTAGATGCTCCATAACTTCCAAGGATTTAATTTGCTTGGGACTTGTGCTTCCAGGCGCCCTGTATATCTACACCAAAGTGGGGCTCTGTGATTCTACCCTTTATTTTCGAGTGAGCTGATAACTGAAAGGCTCAAAGAAACAGTTTGGAAACAGTCTATTAAATGATAATGGATACATCTGTGGAATTTGCAAGTCTAACAGCAGTTATCTCAGTTTGTCTCTTGCATTAAAATGCTCAGAGGAAGCAGGAGTTTCTTAATATTATAAAAGCCTACAGAGACTTACTCAAAAGGAGAGATACCACTTTTGGGAAACAGTACTGTAAGAAAATATTAACATTTTGTAGTGTTGCTAAAAAATTAAATGGGTATGTAAATAAAGATGCTTTCCTGATACTGTTTACTATTAGTCATTAGTAATTTAGCTGACAGTGTCAATTAAACTACCAAGGCATGTCAGTTTCAAACTAGAACTACATGTCCAACAGCATTTCCAGTAGCAGACTTCTGTTTAATGTCTTTCTTATATTGTAAAGCACTTTGTGCAGCATCGGCTGTTGAAATGTGCTATATAAATAAATTTGACCTTGACCTTGACCTTGGCTGTTGTAAAGTTTGTTGACATGTTCACATCAGTTCTATGGACACATATATGTATTATGAGCTGAAGGTCAGGAAACTTCTGGGTTTATCAAACATGGAGCTTAAGGCTTTCTTGAGAAGTCTGGTGCAGGAGTCAAACTGCAAACCTTTAAAAGTAAAGGCTTTCTAAATGTTTTGCCTAATGAGCCAAAGCTGCATAAAAAGCACTGAGCATGGCTATATAGTAAAGGAGCAAATTGCCCCTTTGTTCTCCTCTTCTAATGCTTGAACTAGTTATTGTCAAAGTAGTTGTATGGCTCCCAACCAGTCAGGTTACACTTTATATGCCCATCTGTCTGGGTCCATATAGCAGGCAGACACCGAATATATTGCTCAAAAAATGAATAGAACACTTCTTTAATCATAGTATTGTTTGATTATAATATAGCATGTTCAAGTATATAGTATATATCAAATCAGGTACCTTTATAGGATATCAATCTGGTCAGTTAAATATCAGAGACAGCTGCTTTGGTGTTAATAAAATTAACATCGAGGGCATGACAGGGGCAACAATGAAACAACCACCAAAACATGAAAGATATTTTTTTCCTTCTCATCTTTTTGGACAGTTTTTTACTAGTTTTGCATTTAACTAGGGTCAGTGTCAGTACTGGTGGCATGAGATAATACCTGGATGCTACAGAAGTTGCAGAGCTCCTCCAACATAGCACATCAATACATGCCATTGCCAGTAGGTTTGCTGTGTCTCCCAGAGATTCCAGAAGACAGATAGTTACTCTAGAAGAGCTGGACAGGGCCGTAGAAGGCTGCTCTTTTGTGCAACGAGGAATTGGATGAGCACTGGCAGAGCTACAAAATTACCTCCAACAGGCCATTGGTGTGAATGCCTTTGACCAAACAATCATAAACAGACTTCAGCAGGGTGACCTGATGGCATGATGTCCTCTAGTGGGCCCTGTGCTCACTGCACATCACCGTGTAGCAAATTGTCATAGATCACCAGAACTGGTCTCCAGCTCACCCTGAGCACATGTGACAAAATGTGAAAGGGCTGTGTCACCGGGAGTCATATCCATGGAGGGATACAGTGACCTAAACAGGCTAGGCAACAGCACCTTGACTGGCATCAGGTATTGGGATGAAATCATTGAACCCACTGTCAGACCCTATGCTGGTGCATGACAATGCCTTGCCTCATGTGGCGAGAATATGCAGGCAGAGTATGCAGAATGAAGTAGCTAATAACACTGACTGGTCCCCACACTTGTCTGACTTAAATCCAATAAAACAAGTCTGGAACGTTATGTTTCATGCATCCCCAGCAGGCTGCATTTCAGACTGTCCAGGAGCTCAGTGATGCCCTTGTCCAGATCTGGGAGGAGATCCCCGGGATACCATTGATCACCATCGGGCCATACTGAGTACCATTTTGAGATGCTGTAATCAAATTTTGGCAAAATGAACTAGCCTGCCTCATTATTTTTCTACTTTGATTTTCTGGGTGTCTTTGAATTCAGCCCTGTTTCAGTTGATAATTTTAATTTCCATCAAACGATGTGAGATCGTTTTGTTCTTCACATATTACCGAGTCCATATCAGTACAGATTTCCCCCCTATGATTTCAAACATTCACAGTGTGTTTCTTTAATTTGTTTGAGGGGTGTATTAGTGTCACCAGTGAAGTAAGATGATCACAATTTCTCCTTCTGAGTCACATCACCCTTTGTAACCCAATATGATTTCACCGTGTCATATTCCAGGTTAGCTTGACCTGTTGGCACTTTTTTGTGTGGTTCTCTCCATCTTCTCTCTATCGCTGCACACAGTTGATTCTTTGCTGAAGGATTGGAGATGCATTGAGATTTTATTTACATCAGCACACCTCACCAGTAGCAGAGCCACAAAGCTGCATCTTATCACAGTAATACCAATAATAGCAATATTACATTTTATTTATAGGTGCCTTTCAAAACACTCAAGGACACCTTAAGAACAAATATACAATAAAATCACAAGATGGATAAAATAATAGTTGAAGACATCATAGAGTTAAAATCAAACAGAATAAGCAAGCTAAAAAGATATGTATTAAGGCTGGCTTTAAAGATAGGGAGTAAATCAAGCCTCTTCAAATACCCCGCTCTGCAACAGTCTGCCATATTTGATCTAGTCCTTCTGTTCATCATCAGTTCGACAGTTTCCCCCCTTTCTAAATTTACTCTCTGATCTCTGGGCTCCACTTCTGACTCAAACTTCCTCACTCTGCCACTGGAACCCAACAGTAGTCATTAGCCCAGTAACACCAGTTATGAAGCATACGTGTAAGTTCAATACGGAAGAGCCTGTTCTGTCATGATGGGTCATTAGAGTCTAATCACCAGATACATTGATTAATTTCTTTATTTCGATAAATCATGTTCACGTTCTATAAATTCTAAATCTATCCTTATTGAAGTTCTTTCAATATTTTTGAGGATAACCAAATAACTAAATAAAGCAGGATCAAATACATATGGAAACCATTTTCCCCCAATAGAAAGCTGCAGATTGGAATCTCCTCTCCCAGCATCTTTGAGAGAAAGTGTCAGGCAGTATAATACTTGTATGCAATTATGAACTTCTTTTCAATGTAGATGTTATGTTAGACATGAAGATTTTGTGGGAATAAGTTTAGATGCAGTAATAAGGACAGCATGCTGTCCTGAGTGATGCACTTACTTCTTCACAGCTAAAACTCTGTTCCTGTGATGAATAGTCAGAGAAAGTCATCATTCTAATAACCCTTGAATGAAAACACTCACTGGCTGTCTGTGCAGTTTTGTGAAGCCTCAAGTTACATCTATGTTTGTCCCTCAGATATGTGAAGTCATTTGGCCTCATTGGAATTGTAGGTTCCCATTAAATCCGACTTCACCTGTCAGTCTGGTGTGGATTATTGAAGATTTTGATTACTACCATTATAGAGTGAGAAGTGAAAGGATATTGAGTATATACACTAGGTTACTGAAAACTCGTGTGTGTATGTTTTTGTTAATAGCTAATACATTTAATGCAGTTTATTTAGCTGATATGTTCCCGACATGTTTTTCAAGATACATGCGTAAGAGCCTGTTAACACTCGTAAAGGTACCAACACTAAATTGACTTCTGATTTATAAATGGGAGAAGAAGAAAAAGACAAAGCTAATAAGAAGAATGTGACCTTCAGGACAGTTCTAACACTAAAATTGGGCAGTGCATCGTGGACGATTTATGAGTTTACACCTGACACCTTCTAACTGCTGCAGTGCCCATTAAAAATAAGGCTGTTTAGAGTATGCAGCTGTGTTCGTGTTATATAGAATCAAGGTAAAAAAAACCCCCCAAAAATCTCCTTATTATCCTCTACGAAGGAGAAAGAAGGTGAATAAATTAGATGTGTGGAAGTGCAGAAATACAGTAAGAGAAGTCTTTTAACCATGAAGAACTGAGGTGTAAAGACCTTCACATTACTGAACTCATTTGACCCTTATAAGGTGCGTGTGCACATAGATACATAAAAGAAACCATGTGTCTTCCATGTTGTCACAAATTGTTTATTCATAGAAATGCTTCAGTCAGATGTGTGTTTACTTGATGCTGCAACGGAGCCAGCAGAGATGTATACGTGGAAAAAGAGGAGGACAAGGTGAAGGAGTCAGCATTGCAGTCTCTCTAGTAAGCTAGCAATAGCCCAAATAATTAAAACGCCAAAGCAAGGCTGCACAGGCTCACACACTTCTGCCAAACTCCAAAACACAGTTCTGCCATCCCCAGCAATGGCATTTAGAGCTCAGTGACCATGATCCAATACTTCTCCATAAATGGAGGAGAATATGAGAAAACTCACTTGATACATTTGTTGTTTTATTTTGTTTTCTATGTAAATAGAATGCTTTTCCATGCTTTCTTTCTGTGTCTGTACTATGATGCTCACATAAATGTGTGCTGACAGTACAGAGGCATAAAACATAATTTTCTCATTAATTTTTGCATAATCACACACTTGGTGCTATTAGCAATCAGGATCCATTACAAAGACATAAATAAAGTCACATTAAACCAGTATTTACCAGCTAAATGCCACTTAAATTGAATTCCTCTTTACTTTTGGTATTGCATTAAATAAATATACCACTCTTGTAATGTGTGATTACTTTGAAGTTACTTTCCGTTCAGTCTATTTTACAAAATGTACCTAAAATGGGTTTGTCTCAGTCCATTACCTCGGCCTTTAGCTTTGCTGTGAAGATATATGGTTTACAGATGGTGAAACTGCTCATTTATCACAAACATGGATTTATTTTTTTTTATTTTAAATATTTTACCAAGCCTCCTCTCAACCTAATGCCAAGATTGTCTTTTGCTGCATTTGTGCTGCAGTTATAGACCAATGCTGCTGATTTTCAATAAGGAGCACTTCAACAATTTACCATTTCATTTCACATAAGGGTTTAGATATATACATGATCAAAGTCTGAAATCAAAGAGAATTTTAGAGAATTTTCTGATATATGGTGGCATAATTTGTTTGATATATATCAATTGATATGTATTGATACACATCAAAGCAAATTATAGGCTGTTGCAGTCTCTACATATTGGAAAAAATATTCTAAAATGAGGAAGCGACTAAACATCAAATGTCTGTGTTGGTAAAAATAAGCAGGCAGGTTGTGTTTTTCTGTATAGCCAGTGTTAGAACAGACACAAGATGGTATCACATAGTTCCTGCAGATTTTTCAGATGGTGAACTCTATTTCACACACTTTATAATTTCAAAAATAATATCATTCAACATTCAATATTCATTTCCAGGGGATCCGCTTATAGATATATCACCCATATTACAGTGAGTGTACAAGTTTTCAATATATAAACATCCAATATGTTTCAATCCTTTACAAAAACACAGACAAACTACTCACTCGTCAGAGCTTCATCTTTTAGGTCATGCACTCAGCAAGTCATTGACATCACTGCTCAAATCTAAAGTCCTGGTTGATGTTTCATCCTGCTCTCTTTCCCCCATTCCTTCTTTCAGCACCATTTTTTTTACTTTGGCTTCCTAAACATAATTTATATTGGTGCTCCATCATTGCACTAATGTACAAGACACTTGCCAACAAACAAATTGTTGCATAGCTGAGGCACAGACGCATTTTCCACAAGACAGAGGAAGGTCAGGAAGTACAAGTAATCTTTTACCCAGCATGCCCCCTGCAATCATAACTTTTCAGCAAATGCCCTTATCTTTAATCAATGGAGTGTCAACTGATTGAATGAATATTTGCAACTAAAATTCACTTCATAAGAAAAATCTGTACTGTATAAATAAAGTTAGACTTTGGATCACAAGGCAGACCCATGACTTAATCATGCAGTTAACCTGGGATCTGTCCAACTTTAATAATAGCAGTGTATGCATGCTTTATAATAGGGGACTAATTTAACAGTCATGTTAACTATTGTTAGGAGATGGTTGACAAATGCATGGATATGGCCAGTTTAGTATTCAGGTAGGCTGTTCCATTTAAATGATTCACAGCTCTAAGTAAGTGGCCCAACGTATGCCAAGCAAATATTCCCTCCATTACACCACCACCAGCCTCAACTGTTGATACATGGCAGGATGGATGAGGAGGAAGACTCCCACCCTCTTTTTCCCTCTAACCTTTAAGATGTCTTTTAATTTCAACTTCACAATAAACAGACTCCCACACACTGTCTACCTTAATTACATTTCAGTACTAAAACATTTTTCATGCAAAATAGGTATTTAAGTGAATAATTGTCTAGTATCAAAACATAAGCATCTGTTTTCTGTAATAGGCATCTCCAGCACCACATATTGACCCGAAGTTCAAGGTAAATTTAGGCCCCTTAGCACAAGTGTTTGACTCTCACTGCCTACAGAAACCATGTGTAAGGTATAGAGCATCCATTTGATCACAGGGCTGTGAGGATTTCCACAACAAGGCCCTAAGAATGGTTACAAATTGTGTTGTGTTGCTCCCCACAGTTGTAATCCTTCTACATTGCAAATTGAAATTAAATGAACTGAAAGCACACAATTTCAGCATGTTGGGTCCAAATTAATACATGGATTAATATCTTGATCTTATTCTCCAACAGTTTACAATAAACTGGAGTGAGGGATTAAGCTGTTTCAATGGGAATAACAAAGAGCTCAGATTTTAAGGGAACTCTTACTGATGCAGAGGTTTTTGTGTCAGCCTGACAGTGTAATCAGCTGTAAAGGAGTGGTTGGTGACATAAAGCCCTTTATATTAACATAAACAAGAATGTTGGCGTTTCAAACCTGTCAGTGTTAATCCTCCTCACACAGAAACCGGAACACCTGTCAAAGTTATATATCAAAGTTGGGAGGTTGATCCTTGCTTTCTTCCTCAGCTGCCAGCTTTGGTTTGACATCTTTACTCTATTATTCTTTCTTCCTTTTGAGATTAAGTTGACATATTACTAGACTTCATGAAATATGATACAAAAGCGTGATTACAAATACAATAAATGCTTCTGAATAGCAAATGATCTGTTCAGCACACACCTTTTACTTTAACATAGGCGCTGGGTTGGTGGCTGCCCACTGCTTCACTGAGTGAATGGGTTAAATGCAGAGGAGTAATTTCCTACGGGATGAATAAAATATACATTATTATTTGAACACATATATAAATAATCACATCGGCATGCACACAACATGCATTCATCCTTTTAGGTTTAGTCCATGGTGATGGCCGATGTCTTTCTGAGTTCTCTTCAGACACTTTGGCTTCCTTCCACAACATTAGGCCTCTTATTAAGGTTTGTGATGTCATGTGCACATTGCTCAAGAGCTGTCCGCCATATTGGATGTGAATACCTTAGCGATCACATCCAATAACTCATGTGTTGTTTACACACAAATTATCACTGCTTTTTTTTTCGCTGCTGTGCTGTTGGTTAGGATAAAGAATCTATTTTTTTGTCTTTCTGCTGATTTGGATAGGAGAAGAGGGGAAAAACAAAACAAAAAACCTATCTGGTAGAGCAGCATCAGGTAAATAGTAGTAAATCATAGTTATAAATGATTTGAGATCACTAGTGTCTGTTTCAGCTGCAGCCAAGTGTGAAGCGGTGGGAATGAGAATCAGCACCTCCAAATCCGAGGCCGTGGTCCTCAGCCAGAAAAGGGTGAAGTGCCCACTCCGGGTCAGGGACGAGTTCTTGCCCCAAGTGGAAGAGTTTAAGTATCTTGGGGTCTTCTTCACGATTAACGGGAGAAGGGAGCGGGAGATCGAAAGAATGAAATCGCGGATTCAAGCGGCGGAAATGGGCTTCCTCCGAAGGGTGGCTGGCCTCTCCCTTAGAGATAGGGTGAGAAGTTCGGCCATCCGGGAGGGGCTCAGAGTAGAGCCGCTGCTCCTTCACATCAAAAGGAGCCAGTTGAGGTGGTTCGGGCATCTGACAGGGATGCCTCCTGGGCGCCTCCTGGGTGAGGTGTTCCGGGCATGTCCCACCAGGAGGAGGCCCCGGGGCAGACCCAGGACACGCTGGAGAGATTATATCTGGAGGAGGTGACTGGGGAGAGGGAGGTCTGGGCTTCTCTGCTTGAGCTGCTGCCCCCGCGACCCGGGGGCAGCAGCTCAAAATCAGAGATGGCCAAATATTTGCTCAAAATCAGAGATGTTTTGTATGAGAAAAAAATATTATGAGCAAACAAATGGTTATTTGTTTGCTCATAATATTTTTTTTCTCTACTACCTATTTTGCCAGCAGAGAAAATTAAGGCTTCAACACATTACTGACTTTTATAGTAGATTAATTGTGAATGATTCAGCAATGATTCAGACACTCATTCATCAGCAACACAGCAAGTATTGTACAGCAAGAGAAAGTGTAAATAAAAAATCTTAACACAGGAATAGTGAGAAATATGTAAGAATAAGGCATCTTCCATGGAAACAATGGGAGACCACATCAAAGTGACCAAAGCCAGTGACTGAGTGACAGCCAGCATCCTCCTACAACCACCAGCTGGTCAGGGAATACACATTTTTCCATAGTGACTGGAGGTTGCCAGGCCAACTGGTCTCTCGGTGTGTGTGATCAGGCCTTAACTGGGAAGCATTTTTTTGTGTGAGCCTTCAACAGACCAATATCATATAGAAAAAAAATATGTTTTTCATTCAGGTAACATTTAAAGTTGACGTGTTAAAAACATTTGGCCAAACCCACTGACCATTTTGACCGACTCTATATTGTATCTGTTGGGCTTGAAGTGAGACTGTCATTGTCATCTTTTTCCTGGAACAACCCAAAATCAAACAAAGTACATTAAAGCTAAAACATGTTATTTTAATGTTACATGAATATTAAGCTTATGTGTGCTCTATAGATGACATGGCTGTAGGACTAAATGAGCTATGAACTCTATGAACTTTGATAACCATCACAAGTTCTATGTAACGGTGGACACTGATGAAACCAAAGAAAGCCACAAATGTGTGTCACATAATTTTGAGGGAAATTTTAATGTTTCTGCTGATCGAACTTTGCACTCAAATAACTCTAATGCTGGAAACCACTTTTAACTTTGTTTACTAACCCAGCTCTGCGTGAAATTGTCTGAGGTCAAGTCATCTTTGCAGATCAGAGATTTTGTATCAAGGTTTTTGTCCAGAATGAGCTCAGCCCCTAGCCCTATGTGCCTTTAAATGAGCATGTTGCCCCAGAAACTTTTTACATGTCTTTGTGTGTCCAAGTATTTGTCTTAAAAAAAAAAATGCTAATATTTGCCCACATTTGTGAATCAGAGCAGAGAGACGATGACAACAGGTGGCTCCGTGGAGCCAACTGACCAGTCTTCTTTTTCTGCTGATGTCTCCCAGCTTCTGTAGGCTGCCACTGCCACTAGAATAGAAAACCTCTGCCTCTGTCTGTGCCACTATCAAAGCCCTACGTCCTCTGTCTGTGCCACTATCAAAGCCCTACGTCCTCTGTCTGTGCCACTATGAAAGCCCTACGTCCACTGTCTGTGCCAGCATCAAAGCCCTACGTCCACTGTCTGTGCCACTATGAAAGCCCTACGTCCTCTGTCTGTGCCACTATGAAAGCCCTACGTCCACTGTCTGTGCCAGCATCAAAGCCCTACGTCCACTGTCTGTGCCACTATCAAAGCCCTACGTCCACTGTCTGTGCCACTATGAAAGCCCTACGTCCACTGTCTGTGCCACTATGAAAGCCCTACGTCCTCTGTCTGTGCCAGCATCAAAGCCCTACGTCCACTGTCTGTGCCAGCATCAAAGCCCTACGTCCTCTGTCTGTGCCACTATCAAAGCCCTACGTCCTCTGTCTGTGCCACTATCAAAGCCCTACATCCTCTGTCTGTGCCACTATCAAAGCCCTACCCACCATGGCCACCTACTTCTGACTTCCATTGTCATATAAATTTAGCTGTTTACTTCCTTTGCTCTTCCACTCTACCTGTCTATTCACTTCTCTGGGATATTTCCCCTATTTTAAAGGAAACAGACCAAGCAGGCATAGCTGATTGGGTTAGTGACAGGAAGTAAAGCTAAACTAAAGACATATAATAAAATCCTTAAATTTTTTTTAGTTTTTACAATAAAAGCATGAAAACGACAATGACAAAAGACAATCAAAGCCTGCTATCGATGGCATCAACAAATAAAACACCAACCTTGAAATAAGAAAATGACTTTCACAGTGTGACATAAGGATAGTGTAAGGTTAGGTTTAGGTTAAACTGAAAGTTTGGCCTGGGCAGTTATTGGACCAGTCACACTTAGGTTGAGTCCCCAGTAATTGACTGAGAATTAATGAAATGTCTCTCAATTGATGGAAACGCAACACTTTGTGTGTGCCTCTTGTTGAAAACCATAATTCCACATCTTTGTACATATCAATGTGGTTTCCATGGAAACCAACATGCTCTCACAAGAAGGTCTTATCAAATTGGGATTGTGGATGGTAAATTGAAGTCACAAACAAAAAGTTCTGTGAGTCTGTGGGTCTCTGTTTCTTTAGGGAAAATCGGAAACTAGTGATGGTAATATATTTATTTAAGCAATAACAATTCTATAATTGTTTCAAATATAGAATTAGCGGTAAAGTTATTCACAGGGTTGGATAGTAGATTACCTAAAATCAGAAATTCAAATGATACAAAATATCTTACTTTAGTAATGTATTTTGTAGTTATGTATGCAGATGTGGACTTTAATCCAGCACAAACTGATTCTCTCAACAAATATTTCAATTGATCATATTTCAGCAAGAAGACGGTCAGGTTTGCTCTCATCAAAACTTAAATCCAAGTGGTTTCTGTCAAGTATAACTGTCAAGATGTTTTTGTAAAGTTTATGCTCAAAAATGAAAAGCAGTTCTGCCAAAATGTTCATACTTCAAGGTCCTTACTAAGTAAGAGAATAAATAATAGTTTATATTCTGACAGTCTTTTCTCTCGTTACTGTTCCTTAACACCAGCTACTCGCAGCAGATGCCTGCCCCTCCCTGAGCCTGGTACTGCTGGAGGGTTCTGTTTTTTTCTCCTCTGTCACCAAGGACGTATAAGAATGATTTTGTTTTTCTCTCTGTAATGTGAAATACATCCCTTGTTAATTCAGTTTCCTAAGCCTCACACACAGATGCACTGAAACTGAAAAGACTTATTCACTAAATCCATTACTAAGTGACTCAAAATTTGGCAGTTAATTATCCCAATAATGTTCTTAGCTATAAACCCACCCTTCCTCTAAATTGAAAACAAGGCATTTGCAATTTTTTTTAAGTTATCCAGTCTTTTTTAAAAAATCACTGTATGCTTCCCAGTTTCACTGCATAAACAGCCAGCTCATAAATAGTATATCATTATTAATTTACCATAATTAATGAAGGTCAATCTTTTAGTGGACTTTAAAGCAGGGCCGAGGACACAGCCTGCACTTCCTTAAAGGTTTATTGTATAGAAGAACAGGTTAATGAAGAGGTATCTGCAGTGGGAAGAAGCAGCTCACTGAGCAGAAATGGTCTCATGTGGCCAAAGAGGAGAAGCACATTTTGGTGGCACTGAACATCATTGTTGCAGTGAAGGAATGTGGTGTTATGATCTTAATTCTCATTCCTACTTCAGTCTCTTTCCTTAACAGATGGCATGGAGCAGTGGGTGACAGGCGAGAGTTTTTCCAAGAGGTATGAAAGGCAGGTGAGGTTTAGATAAGTGAGAAAACAATTTTGCTTTCCGTGGTAACAGACCAGCTCGGGATTGGTTGTGAGCTCATTTGGAGAGTTGCTGAGAGAGAATTGACATTAGAACAGAGCTTTCACTGGGGATACCAATAAGCATCACAGAGCCTCAATAACACATGCATTAGAAAAACAATCTGACAATGAGTGAGAGCTTGAATACAGGAGGACAATGAACTGATGATGAAGAGGCGTGTTGAAGAGCGGGAAACTGTCAGTGGACGGAGTCAAAGGTAAGACCTGCCCAAGTACACCTGAGAGCAGAGGAAAGGCGAGAAAGGAGAGAAAAAGCCTGACCGGCACTGGACCCTGACACCAACATTATTAGCGAAATCATACATTTTTATAGAAATCAATGAAGACCTTAAATTGCTTAAATTTAGCTGCTATGAGAGACTGTAAATTATGAGTTAATAATTCCTTAAAAGCCTTACGTTCCAATCTGCTTCTACTTCCATAGAATGGGTAATGGTCACTTTAATCATTGCATAATTCATAACCTCCCGTAAACACATACCTGCAAAATATTACTCGCCCGTCTTTCTACTTCCCTCCCTGCCTGCACACAGTTATTGTGAATTTGCATTCAGGAGTCCATCAAATCCACCACTATTAAGCTGTTCCTATATATCTTGTTCCTTTTTGGGCAAACAGAGAGGGACAACTGTAGCAGCAGACATTGTAACACATTTAACACACGGTCACCTTTTACACCTTAAGTGTGGTTAGACTGCAGAAATATCACCACAAATATCTTTTTTGTGGCGGTGAATATAGCCACGAGTACCTGCATCAACATTTGAACCTACAACTCACACATCATCATCCTCATAAAAGTATAAAGATTTTCAACATTTTATTGGATCACTGGGCACATGTTGTCAAATAGATCACGTTTAGACGTATTTTCAAGATTTTATTTTATTACCTCAGTAAAAATGGAATCGCAAGTTAACGCCATCTCTCAAACTGAAGAAAGTGAAGGTTTAAGAGATAATCAGAGTAAAATAAAATACTGTACTCGCCACCACGTTACATTTGTAACACAAACATCTCCCTCCTTCGGTCTGTTGTGATCAAGATAGAAAATAAAACATAAACTTAATAAGGTTAGTTTTCCATGCGATTTGCATCACTGCATGTAACCAACATGCAACCTGTGGATTCTGCAATAAAAGTCCTTTTTGCAGGGCAGACTACCTTATAAAGAACCCTCGTGGCGGGTTCACAGACACCACAGTAGGTTGCAGGAAGTACCACCTCCACAGGTGATTACAGTCTGCTATTTGGGGTGCAACACCGCCACCTCGTGTCCCTCGTAGCAGCTACACCCACCCATTGAGCGCTTAAACGGGCTTGGCGCTCAGAGGTGTGCAGCCTGCTGCCTTCTCTCAGTCTGAACAGAGCATTTTTTCTCCCGCAGACACCCGAGCTGGGAACCGATCTGTCCTCTCTAGAAACATCCTCCAGGAGATCCAAATCAGCAGTTTCCAACACTGTACCTCTTCTTAAAAGCCGTCTTGGTTTTCTCGTGTGAATGAAGAGCTGCGATTAAAAAAAAAGGAAACCTCCGTTCTTTAGTGGCTACACCAGGTAAGACAATTTGCAATCAGTTTGAAAGAGAAACGCGTCATTTTACGAGTTAGTGATGTGTTGCTGGGTTGTTAGGCGTGGGAATGAGTGGCTTGTGGGAATGAACAAAAGATGATGCACAGTGTGGATCATTCCGGACTGCACCTGCTTCTAAATTAGTGTGTCTGCCATGGGTGTAAATACATGCAAGGTGCTGTAAGATCGGGGGAGTAATGATCAAGCAGCGATGGTTGAAAGCATCATGACAGACGGAGCAGATGTCACTCAAACAGGGCGCAGTTGGTGATGATCACGAGGCAAACACGGATAGCCTATTTTCCTTTGGGTAGCTTAATATAACTTTCGATTTGAACGGAGCAGTATTACTCGGATGCATGCTGGCATTTAAAGCAGTCTCATCACCATCAAAGATGTGCTGAAAAGCTGATGCCAACTAAGTCACAGGATCTTTACCTTCCACGGGGAATTACTCAGGGCTTTTTTCTTTTTTTGGGGGGGGGGGGGGAGGAAAAAAATTTTAG
>VOQK01038963.1:0-12469 GCA_015052645.1 Benitochromis conjunctus
GCAAACTCCCATTCACCCTCAAGTATCCTTGAGAGAATAAAGAGCTGATACAGTGTTCCACGACCAGGACGAAAACTGCATTGTTCCTCCTGTATCCGAGGTTCGACTAACAGACGGACTCTCCTTTCCAGCACCCTGGCATAGACTTTCCCAGAGAGGCTGAGGAGTGTGATTCCCCTACAGTTGGAACACACCCTCCAGTCCCCTTTCGTAAAGATGGGAACCACCACTGCCAATCCAGGGGTACTGTCCCTGAACTCCACGCAACATTGTAGAGGCATTGTTGTGACAGAACCGAAAACAAAAAAATGTTATAGGTTTACTTCAGGTTACATGTGCTCTTAAGACATTTAATATGCAACAAATTTGCATGTCATAGTAAATATTAATTTTATTTATATCAAACACCAGACAGTTTACACTGAAAATTTAGCATCTCTCCCTCGAAATCTGTCCGTGCCATGCATTGTTGCCTCATGTTTTAACCCCTCTGCCACCCCAGCATCCACCTGTAGGCTCCATCAGTATGTTTTTTTTTTTTTTACTTCTTAATAACTCAGTTACAGAGTTAGATATGGAACAACAGGCCTGATGATGGACTATAAAAGGGCATCAGTGAGATAATTGCCATCTATGCCACTACAGAATTTTTATGTGTGACTCAAGTGCCATTTCTTTTTTTGTAATTTTATGTGTAAAAGGTAACATTTCACATTAAAAGAACTATTTGTTTTATAGGATCTCTAAGGCTTTGCTTTCTCTCCAGTTATTTTACTTTCATGACTTCTTCCCTGCACTTGGTTTTCATCCTTCCTGTTTCTATGTTGCTTTTTTCCTTCATATCACTGCTCTTCCTTTTACAGATGGCTTGTTGTTTATCATTTTCTCTTCATTATATTATATCTCTGCATTTATGCCATCATGCAGGAGCCTCGGAAATAGAGAGAAGCCTTCATCAGAAGCTATTTGAAAACTACAACATGAAAGTGAGACCAGCTCGTCACTGGGAGGAGAAGGTGACGGTGCGGGTGGGGATGACCCTCTCTCAGCTTGTCAGCTTGGTAAATGGACAGCATAAACAATGTACAAATATGTGCTCAGACATGCCAACAAAATATTCTCCATCCTACCAGTTTAGGATTCAAGGTAGGACTAGCTTTATATGTTTAAATTGAATTTTTATCTATTTCAATATCCCAGTGAGTAGATTTGAAACTTTCTGAATCTGCAAAAAGATTATCCAAACTTATGCGGCCCTATGTGACCTCTCGAATCAAGAAAACACTTAAATGGAAACTCTGACAAAGTGAAGTAAGCTAAAAGATCTCAAACAGCAGCACATCATGCCACAATCTAATGAAACCATTGACATACAAAGTCGTTGACATCTATCAGTCTGGAAAGGGTTACAAAGCCATTTCTAAGTGGTTGGCTTACCAAAATTACTCCAAGTGCATATTGACAAGTCATCAAGGAGGTCACAAAAGAACCCAGGAAGAGCATCTAAAGACCTGCAGGCCTCACTTGTCTCGGTTAAGTTCAGTGTTCATGATTCAACGATAAGAAAGTGACTGAGGAATAATGACACCCACAGAGAGCTCTGAGGCGACAACCACTGCTGACCAAAGAAAAACAACAACAACACCACAGGCTCATCTCACATTTTCCTAAAAACACATTTATGACTTTTGGGAAAATATTCTGTGGACTGATGAGACAAAAGTTGAACTTTTTGGAAGGCCTGAACTAAAACTAACAAATTCATGAAAAGAATCATAGCAATAGTCAAACATGGTGGCGGATGTGTGATGGTGGGGCAGCTTCAGGATCTGGATGACTTGCTGTAATTGGTGGAACCATTAATTCTGCTCTCTAGCAGAAAATCCTGAAAGAAACTGTCTGGACATGAGTTCATCCCCCTAATGCTAAAGCACATTTGAGGATAATGATCCAGAATACATTCAAGTCCAACTCTGAGTGGCTCAAAGAAAGCAAAATGAAGGTCATGGAGTGGATTAGTTAAAGTCTGAACTTAAATCCAACTGAGATGCTTTGGCATGACTTTAACCGTGCAGTCCATGTTTGAAAACTCTCTACTGTGGCCGAGTTAAAACCGTTCTCCAAAGAAAAGTGGATCAAAATTCATCCACAGCGACGTGAAAGACTCTTGTTATCACAAAAGCTTGATTGCAGTTCATGCTGCTGAGGATGGCATAAGCAGTTATTATGTTTAAGAGGCAATCACTTTTCTTTACATAGCACCAGGTAGATTTTGATTGCTGTTTTCCCTTAATAAATGAAACAATCTTTTAAAAACTGCAATTTGTATTCATTTTCTTTGCCTAATATTAAAATCAGTTTAATGATTGGAAATATGTAACTGTGACAGGTATGCAACAAAAGGAAGGAAGCAAATACTTCATAGTATGTATAGTATGTATGTATAGCACTGTATGCTTCTATACCATGTCTAAAATGCCTTCCAACCCTATCTTTGACCTAAAATGTAGTTTGATTGCTGAGTTTGAATAGAACCATGCTGAGAGGTACAGGATCACCATTCATCTGTGTCAATTAGTTTCAATAGAGGAGGTCTGAAAGTAATGGTACTGTCATACACAACAAGATATGGTGGCATCACTAATGTACGTACCTCCACCCCTCTCTCTGTTATTATCCCACTGCAGAATGAGAAGAACGGCGAGATGACGACTAACGTGTTCATGAATCTGGTATGAGCGTGAAAACATTCATCTTCATCAGTGAGCCTTGCTCTGACTCCTCTCTCCTGTGCTCCTTCGCTCTGCCCTCAAATGGACTTGTCACTTTTCATAACTACAAATTATTTCATGTTTTATATCTCTTATTCTTTGACTCACTCTCTCAGTTCGGTCTCTTGCCCTCGCTGATTAGAATTCAGGATGGCTGGTCTGTTTGTGACAGTATGTGTGCTTGATTGTGAATGTTTATGTCAGTGGGATTAAATGACTTGCCAGAGGCTGGAGAATCAAAGATGGGAATGACAGGGACATCACCTGTTGTCTGTTCGGCTGTTTACTCTTTTTCTTTTTCATGATTCACTTTGCCTTTCTCCTTCTGTTCATCCCTGCAGGCGTGGACAGACTACAGGCTATCCTGGAACCCAGCTGAATATGACAACATTAATGTTCTGAGAATTCCTCCCAACAAGGTGTGGCGTCCTGACATCTACCTCATAAACAAGTGAGTGTCCTACAAAATCATGTATCATGGCTAACAGAGTGCCTGTCCCAAAGACAAGGTTGGCCCACCACATTTGACCATGACTTAGAATATCACAAGTACTGAGTAGTACTGCCAATTTATGTTTCTTTCTGGATGATTTATAATAAGTTCAATGATCCCCTGACTTTCTGTCAGATTAACTTTTTAATTTGTCTGTTTGGATTATAATCAAATCAATCATAGAATTAGTTTAGACACCCCACAAAGTGGGCAGATTGATCAATACCAACATTGGTATTGGATTGATACTGCGATAGGATAGATACTTTGTCTCAATAAATGTCACATTTCTCTTCCTTCAGTAATGACGGCCAGTTTGATGTGGCTCTGTACGTCAACGTCTTGGTTTTCAGTGACGGCACTGTCAACTGGCTTCCACCCGCCATCTACCGCAGTTCCTGCTCTATAGAGGTACAGTCTTAGCGTTCATCTTTTACAACCTCGTTTCCACTGAAACAGTACCAGTGCGTAGACGGCTCCTCCTTGGAGCTTTTTTGAGAGTCTAGGAAATGGACTGTTGCAAAATTTCCATGAGAAAAAGATCATATGGGACTTTCATTTAACAATCTATAGGTGGCGTACTTCCCATTTGACTGGCAAAACTGCAGCATGATTTTCCGCTCATACACCTATGATTCCTCTGAGGTTGACCTGCAATACTTTCTGGATGATGACGGCAAAGAGATCCATGAGATTGTAATAGACGAGAATGCTTTCACTGGTTGGTGCACGCAGTGACGCTATTCAGCATTTGTCCTGTTTTTGTGAACTTTTACGTGTTTACTATACGTACATTTCTTAAGCTATTTAGTGGCTTTATTGTTTATTTACAAGACTGTGTTTGATTTATAATAAATCATCTTAACACGTAACTTCATCTCCTTGCACCTCACTTCGCACAGAGAATGGCGAATGGGCCATTTGTCACAAACCAACAAGAAAGAACGTTAAAGACGACCTGTATGAGGACATCACCTTCTATCTCATCATAGAGAGGAAGCCTCTTTTCTACATCATCAACATCATTGTGCCCTGTATCCTCACGAGCGTGTTGGCTATATTTGTCTTCTACCTGCCTCCTGGAGCAGGTCAGCACGTGTGACATGTTGTGACATTATGACTGTGCATCATTGCCAAGAGCGAGCATAGGACGTGAAACACTGCCTAATCTCATGGCAAGAAGCATGCGTCTAATTTGAGCTGCTTTGTAAGTCAGGGTGACATTTAAAGAACTGTACTGATCTACTATAGATTGAAGGAGAATGACTTGGAGAATGAGGGATCATTGTTAATCACTGTCCTTTTGCAGACACATTTCATAATAATCTTTCACTGCCAATGAAAAACCCCCACAAAAAAACCTATTCAACAGAAAGCTTCAGGGTTTTTATCGGCGTGTAACAAACCTAGCAGGCTGCTTGGCCTAACTAAAAAAATTGCAATTTGATTAAGTACAAAGTTTCTTGATAACAAGTTCCTAATGTCTTGATTTCTGCCCTTGTTCGTATAACGCTTTCTACAGAAACAATGTTTTCTACCTTACTGTCATAATTAATTTGTCAGCTTGTCCCTTTTCTTTGCAGGAGAGAAAATGACTCTTTCCATTTCTGTCCTCATTGCTCTGACTGTCTTCATGTTGCTGCTGGCTGACAAGGTCCCAGAGACTTCCCTCGGCATCCCAATTATTGTCAACTATGTCATGTTCACTATGATCTTGGTGACCTTCTCTGTCATCCTAAGCGTGGTAGTCCTCAACCTGCACCACCGAACACCCAGCACACACATCATGCCCAACTGGGTCCGAAAGGTATTCAATAATCATCTAAAATGTTTATGTAACAATTCGCTGAAAATCACGCATCACATATAAAGTAAATCTTGTAGTTATTTTTAAAGTTTGAGGATACTATAAAGGTTATTTTACATGCAAATTAACTGTCCGGTTATGTCAGTTTCTCAGGTACAGCCCTGACCCAGGGCGTGTTCACTTACGGTTTTCTCTCACAGATCATGGTTCAGTGAGGATATATTTTTACAAAAAAAAGTATGTAAAGTTTTTTAATGTACACTGGAAAGCCCTACATATAAAATATAATAGTTTTTCATTATTTAAAAAAAAATAAAAAATAAAATTTTTATCCCAAAATGGGAGAAAATATTAAGTCCCCAGAGACATTGTGGCGCACATATACATCTCTGCATCCCACAAACAGGCTGATTTATCCTTTGACTGAGCACGAGGACCCCAAATATCCATGTATGTCCGTGTAAATGAATTTTATCCAGCCCCTTCTAATTCTCCCCCAACATACACAGACCTTTTAGATGAGTCGTTTTGAGAATGATTTTCTGCACTGAGACCAACTGAAAAGCTGACTTGATGTCCGTCACGCGTCACTGCCATTCTAGTGGTCACATTTCTTCATTTGGTTCATAATTAGAATCATCAGACTCTGAATTGACCTCAACATGGTCTTTATCGTCACACATCCTCCTCTTCTATGATCAAAGTTGAGTTCCAGAGCCTCCAGGGCCGTCAACTGTTTACTTCTACTGCTCCTTTTGTAAAACTCTGAAAGGCGAGTATGTCGTATGTAGTTGCAGAGTGTAACATTGTTACGACTCCCTTGCAGAAAATCTTTATATGTTTGGGCATCCAAGAAAAAAATGGCATTTGACACTTCCGACCCCTTTTAACCTCCACTTTGACTGCCGGGCCAAATCGACCCAAACTGTATCTATGTAATATAAACATTCAGGGGGTAGTTACAAATATGTGAAATGAACCATTTTCATTTTATATGTTGACTACACTTATTAAGCCACGCAGAATAAGTTTTATATATAAAAAAAAGTACTCTTAACCATTTATTTCAGATCATTTCACTTTAGAGTGGGTCAACATAACAGGAGGGTTAAGAAGACTTTTCTATTTTTCGCCAACTGTGAGCTCACATTTACACAGCTGGGCCATCTGTGACTACCCTAGCCCCACCTCTAACCCTCAATCAGAATATTCCATTTGTGTTTTTAGCAAATTGTTCTTTCAAGTCTTGCAAACAGGGATCAAAGAACAACTTTTCACATTTTTCCCCACAGAAATAGTTGTCTTTCTCTTAAAAACACAGGGTTAGGTTTCCCAACTTTGATGGAAGTGTGTTAACTTAAGGCAGAAAGAGTTGCTGATTGTAGTTTGTCTGAATTAATTGTCTGAAAAGTGTCATTACATGTAAAGCCACAGAGTAAAACAGATACCTTCTGTAAAGGCTGGACTTGTCATTTATGCTAGGGTTAAGTTGGATCAACGAGACACAAACGTCCAAACCTCTGTGAAACCACTGAATTCCTCACCTTAATTTTTCAGGTGTTCATACACTTCCTGCCTAAATACATTGGCATGATGAGGCCAAAACCAGAGGAACCCTTGCTGGAAGAGGAATCTGCTGATGACACACCTATTCAAAGCTACAATGGGCGACAGCCTGGAGGAGAGTATTTCATTCGCAAGATCAACCCCGATCTTGTCTTACCTTGGCGAGGCAGGTATGACAAAGAATTAAAAGCGTGATCTTGTCTAAATGAAAATGTATGAGTACCCAGGAATATCTACTTCATTTTCTTCTTATTAATAATTCGCAGAAGCTTTGTCCATCTATTTGTGACCCTCCTTGACAATCACTGAGCCAGCCTACTTTAAACTTCTTTGGTTTATTGCCGGGGAACAGTAGTTGGCTTGTTGTCATTTTTATTAGCTTATCTCAGATTTGTACAAAGTCATGTTACTACTGCCTGCTGTGGTGTTTGTGGAAGAAGATTAAGTCTAACCCATATATACACATGTACAGGTATGGTTGTAAGACTCTCTGAAACAAACTGTATCGACAATGATCCTCAGAGGTGAATTTGATCATTTTAAGTTAACCCTAAGCCCATATACAGCAACCAAAAAGTACTTTTATGACGAACATGAACAGATTTTGATGGTTGCCAGTTAGAATGAATATTTTCTGTTTCCCTGATAACCAAAATTTAAGTGAATCATTTTTAATGTGAGTAAAAAAAAATGACATATTGCACTAGCAATAGGGTTGAATGCGACAGGTTGATCACCAATGAGGGCTTGGACCTTTAAGGGTTAAAGGCTTAGAAGTTTTAGTTTTAACATTCCCAAACCGATAAAAACAAAAACCATCACAACCATAAAGGTGGAAAGCCTCCACCCAACCCTGTTAAACCAAGTCTTAGCCAGCACAAAGGTCTATGAATGGTTGCAAAAAAAATGAAGGGGCAACTTTTTTCCAAGGCATTAAATAACTAAGAAAGAGAAATAAGTAGAGATTGTGTTATGTAAGACGTACCAGCAAAGTTGGTAAGACAGTCTCCACACAAAGTTTTTCCACAGCAGAAAACTTTTACAAACATTAATTTTTCTTCAGGCAAAAATGTAACATGTTTGATGGGATTAAATGTATTGGTTTATATTATCAAATAAAGATAGACTGCCAAAAAGTTCGAGCGCCTGTCAAGAATATTAAGAACCACAGAGCTGAAGTATTGACCCTGAGGCTAATTCATCCTGATTCAGCCTCTTTCTGAGCTGAGATGTGCAGATCCTGATGGGGAAAGCTATTTCTATTAACGTTAATAAAAGCCAGCGTGGGCATGAATCTCCTTTGTAGAGTGTGCCAAAGTGTGAATGTTGGATCTGGTGCCAGATCAGCTATTATAGTAAAGTACACGGTGTGCTGGAGATGGCAGAATTACAGCCATCACTGCAGGAGCTCAGAGAACCTGTCAAGACTGCAACAGGAAATGAATCTCCTTGAGCCTTCTAATATCATATCTAATAAGACTGTGTTAAAGGTGTTTTTAAGAAGACACCTTAAACCATTTTGAATTGTGGTACTAATTCAGGATGTATTGGATGCTTCAAAGACACGCCTAAAAGGCAGAATATGTATTCAAATGTCCACAAGTCGGATTTTCATTATATGTTATAGAATCCAAATACAAATGTGTGTTTTTATTGATGCTGAAGCAGTGATAATAGGGCATTATTGTGATATTGTAGGGTCTTAAACTGACATTATGAGGCAACTGCTGTTGTGATTTTGTGCTATATAAATAAAATTGAATTGAATGGGGATTCCAGTAAGCTGGTCCACTTCTTCAGACCTAGGTGAAACATGATAAATAGCTATTACACTGATGAACTGTGGAACTTGTAATGATAATCATGGTCAGATGATCAATTTGAGCAAGTGTTTGGTAATTATTTTAAATATTTAGTGAAATGCGTCAACAGTTCAATCCAGATGCTCAGCTTTGTGTTTGGGAAAATACTGTTTTGATAAATGTGCATGTTAAAGCCCTTTGTCATAATTTAGTGTGAGCATTGTTCATGTTTTGGTTCATGCTGTCATTGGATGTTGTTAAGAATGGGTGGGTGAGGTAAACTATTCAAGAAAATGAGGAAGAGTGTTGTTGCTTAGAAACATGATGTCTGTAGGTTACCTGCTTCACTCTGGCTAATCAGCTGGTACCTTGCCTCATGGGTCTTGCTTCATAAACAGCTTCACAGTCCCCTGAATGAGATCTTGTACTGGTCATCTCTCATCCTGTTCCAAAGGCATCACATTCAGCCCCAGCTAAGCCCCACACCCACATCCACAGTCGCCAGCCACTAAGCCTCTGTTTAGGTTTGGCATTAGGGGGTAATCCCACAGAAAGGAGCTCGAGGGACAGTGAAGAATAGATGAGTGGAAGGGAAAGCTGGTGCTGAGTGATAGAGGCATAGGAGGCTTTTGTCGTGTTAGATGTGGCAGAGATGGTGGCTGTGCTATCATAGAAATACAGACATGATTCTGTCTGTTGAGTCTGTAACTCGAGTTTACCTATCAGTTGATTTCAGCGATCAAATATTTGTGCATTTCCAAAAATATTCCAGCAACTGTAATTGCACCTGTAATGCAAGCCAAAATGTTTTTATAAGCTTGTATAGGCGACACGTGTTACCTCTGTGGGTACAGCCCTGGTAAGACATACTGCTTACTGAATAAGAATTTTGTGGATGCTTGGTGATATAAGACAATTTTGCACTATAGCCATCTCTGTGTTCTTGTTATAAATTGCATAAATGTCATACATTTCTTTTGCCCACATACCTTGAAGCCAATGTGCAGTTTTGGGGGGATTTCTTTGTTTTGTTATATGTTTTTTCCCCTCTAATAAGAGTTAAACTCAATATAGATATTATAGTTACAGTGTCGATGTACAGTATATACATGTGCCTGTGCGTGTGTGTGCGTGTGCGTGTGTGTGCGTGTGTGTGCGTGCGTGTGTGTGCGTGTGCGTGTGTGTGTGTGTGTGTGTGTGTGTCACAGTGAGAAGGACTCCATGAATCTGTAGTAATGAATACAAGCTGTGGAATGTGGGTGGCGTGTGGAGCACTACTTACCTCTGAACTGAGCTGCGGGCACACACACACACACACACACGCACACACACACACACACACACACACATGGATACATACACCAGCACCAGCCTTCCTATGGGAGTTGGTTCATTTTTACTGTCCTATCCATCTGTTGTCACGTTGTCTTTCTGTAACATGTCCTGCTTCCTTACTGACGCCTCCTCATGCTGGTGCTGGTTATCGACTCTCACACAGAACAACTACAGATCATTTACATAGACTGTAGATATGTAGTGATGGTGCCAGTGTGACAGGTGCACTGTGGTGCCCAGCCACTGTTATATGATATGCATCCATGATATCTACATGTTTTCATGTAACGAAGAATGACAACAATGTGAATCTAGTGAGTGCAAATGAAAGTATGAACTCTATCTCCACCACTTTCCATCCCCAAATACAATAAGTGGGATAAAAGGCATCGATACATCACACACAAATGGAAATGTTTTATTTAATACAAAGGATGTGCAAAACACAGGTGACAATCTTAATTTTAAAGACATTGCTACACAGGCATCAAACATACACACTGATTAACTGATTATTATTATTGGTTCTTAAGAATGGTCAGTTTTTCTACTTTTTCCATTTCGATTTCTGTGATAAGCTAAAATATTAGATTGCATAAATCCCTCAAATTTGTCATTTTATAATCTAGTCTTTTGGTTTAATTATGAAGTTTAGTTTGTTATGAAGCAAGTGAGCTATGGAGCAGGAGAAAGATCCTGTCTGGGTCTCAGTATAATTTGGTGGGTTGACCCTTATGCCGAATGGCTATTACAGGGGTTTGATTCATCCGTCTGTCTGTTCTACTGTCCTATCACAAAAATAAAAGAGGCCAAATATAAACATAAAGATTCTGTCAGCCCATGTGTTTTGCTTTATGGAGCAGCTGTGTGAGACAGAGAATGAAGAAGTCAAATGTTACTGCGTCACGTAAACGTTAACCCCTCTGCTTGGAGTTTGCTGCTGTCACTCAGTGTTTAGAGGAGCTGCAGGACGCTCGCGTATGGGTCAAGGACACACAAAGACACATTCTTTATGTTATAAAGAGAAAACACAGATATCTCTGTGTGTATGTGTGTGCTGCAAACAAAGTGATGCTTTGTTTTAGCAGAGATTAACAACGCTGCACAGTGACTCGTGACATACGCAACATAAATCTCAGCTTTTGAAACGTTTGTGAGGGTGTTACTGCAGTTTTTAACTTCTCACATGTGTCTAAGTGTTTTTGTGACAGTCGAGCCTGGCACAAAAACACTTAGACAAGATATCCTCCAGCTTAGAATGGGCTTTCTTTGGAAACCACATTGTTCTTTGTCACAGTTTCCATTATATAGTAAGAGCGGTTTTGAGTTGAATCTAATATTGTAATTGCTATAATAAATATAAAACCATGCATGTTCTCCCCATGTCTGCGGGGTTTTTCTCTGGTTACCCTGGCTTCCTCCCACAGTCCGAACACACGGGGTTAGGTTAATTGGGGATAGATGTGAATATTTGTAACATAGCAAGCATTATTTTTTCACTTCTTATGTAAAATACATAATGAACCTGTACTACTATTTAAAAAGATTATGTTATTTTGCATATCTTCACGAAGGAATAGCCACTGTCTGTATAGCATGTGCATGTATTTAGCTTAGCATATGTGTATTTAAAATGATAAAATAAGAAGAGGCTTGTAGTTTATGCATCAGATGAACATAGCTACTGTGACCTCAATCATTAGTTTTTGAGTTCGTCAGTGTTCCTTTGTTGAAACCAGAAGGGACCATATTTGGAAAAGAGAGCTGAGTGCTAAGTCATCAGCTAACGCTAGCAAACTTGGGCTAACCCGATACGTCTGGTGTTGTCAGCAGTACACAATTAAAACAGTACAATTTTTCCAGCTCTTGAAAGTTAGTACAATTAACCGCCCAGCAAGTCATGTTATTTGCCAGGAAGTTACAGTTTGTCTTAGCTCAGGTAACACCTAGCAAACAGCTAGTCATTCAAAGGATATCTCTGAGTGACAGTAGCTTAATAAGGTCAAAGTTAAGCCTTGAAACAATTTAAACAGGTGTTTTACAAAAATCTTCAATTCTCCATACAGTTGTTATGAAAGGGGAAATCAGCTACAGATACTGCGTTTTGTACCAGGCTGTTTATTTAAACTTGCACATTTTAACCTGGCATTAAATTTAGGCTAGGTTCACATGTGAACGGTTTTTTGGATCACTGAAAACTGAGATTTTTAAAAACTCCTGCCAGGGTGGAGATTTTTGAAAACTCGTTTTTTTTGTTAATATGTGGACGAGGAAAACGGAGATTTAGTCACACAACGTCAAAGGCATGCGCCTTCTTTGACGTCACGCTAAGCACCACGTTATTGTTTACATGAGATGAATTTTTGGGAACCTCAAGTGGATTTCATATATACAGGATTTCAAGATGCAGCTACTGATCATGTAGAGGTAGATGAGGCGTGGAGAGATTTTAATGACATATAGTTTACATTCTTACTGTCTTGTTCTACTACGTAGCTGATACTGCCGACAACCGATATACGTCATCGTCCCAGAATGCATTGTGTGCGCAAAAACATCCCAGCTCCCACGGCACCAAAACCGTTTTAAACAACAAAGATTTAATGAATAACGAAAACATTGTAGTTATTTTCAAGTATGTTTTTATGTAGTGGAGATAATTTGTAACATATTTAGAGTAACTTGTCCTAATAGT